>UELV01081240.1:0-20501 GCA_900490015.1 Megastigmus stigmatizans
ACATATAAATAAATTTATAAATATACCTATAACTTCGCTATACTGATGTATCGCTATACTTTAACGCATAATCGCATGTAAGGGATTTTGTTGAAAGTTCTCTTATATACTAACCGAGTTAATTTCTCACCACTTGCGAGAACCGTCATAAGCTGTGCAGAAAGTCCGTAGCCGCCTGGTGGAGACTTCCACAAGTGCTACTTCATTCTGAAAAATTTTACCACGATCACAAAAGTTATAGGTTAACCGGCAACCGCGCTTTTAGACTCAACGAGTTAGGCGAGTATAGTGTTGTTGTTGATGCTCGAGGAACCTGGTCGAGTCGACCAGCTTGTCGTCACGTGACCTTCATAAAAACAATCGCGAAGCGCCTTTACATATATTCGCGATTTCTGAACAAATGAAAACGTAGATTTAGCATCTACTTACTAAATTATTACTATACTTTATATCAAATATTAAAAGCTTGGTATACCAATTTCAAAAGTAATATTTTTTAGTATATAAATAACTGATTTTACTATACTGTTTAGCAAAATTCATAATATTATTTACTAAATTAAAAAATAAAGTTATTGAAATTTTACTGCGTATAATTTTTAGTATACACGTTAGCAATTTTTAGTTACTACTCTAATCATTTTTCAGTGTCAGGACTTGCGGAAATTATTGAATGTATGCTAATAAGTTTTATAATTATTGTAAAGTTTCTCATAATTTGACTCTGTCTCGCCATTAGTGAAGATTATAGTAATTTTAAAGAGAGTATTTTTCTCCGTGTAAGGCTGATAATTGACTCGTTATTTCAATAAATCTAATTCGATTTTGTCATTGAGAGGATCGTCATAATAATAGAGCGGCTTCTTTCACGACCTATATATAAAGTACAATGTCGTATACAAATAAATTTTATAAAACATTTTTTTCTCCTCTGTATGATATTATTTTAAAAGTTCTGAGTGTTTAACATATATAAAAAAGGCTTGCAAATGCAAGAGGCGAGCGTCGATCCAATTTTCAACATTCAATCAGTCTCCAAGAAGCGAAACGCGATTCGAGCCTCGCTGTAAGAAAAATATATACGCGCGCGAAAAGGGAGCCGCTCTCTCGCATGTGCACCGAAGCTGTTCAGCTTATACACAAGGCCGATTAAGTGCAGAGTAGGTCTAGAGGCGCGAAAATCCCCGACGACGTCTTCTCAGCTCGGCTCGCACTTTGCATGCTTATGGAAAAAAGAGAGAAGCAAAAGAGTCTCTGCACCGAGAAAACGAAGGTCGCGCTCACGCCACTATACGTAAAATTGCCCTTTTTACCGAATGCAAATTGAATATAATAACTTGGCGCGCGTTATGTATGCATATATATATATAAAGCCTCTCTCTCTCTCGCTCTCTCACGGTAAAATTTCGCCCGAGGAGCTTTTGTGTATATATCGCCATTGCTCGCGCGCAGTGTACGTACATATACGTATAAGCCAGGCAACTATAAATGCGATCGAATTGCCTGCCTGCCTCGTATCACGTGCGTGTATATATAGATATGCATATGTTTGTATAGTGGAAAAGTCGAAGGCGGGTACGAGAGGCGACCGATTTGAATGTTCTTTTTTTTTGCTCGCGATCTCAAGGCTTCGATCGAAAGAATGCCGTTCCCGATATATCTCAATTAACGCGATCGCGAATTAGCTCGCGTCAGTATATATACCCTTTCCCCATTTCAATTTGATGATCGTTGAGCGCGTTTAGCTTTTTCTTTGTATATTATAGTGGTTGAAATATCGAGTTGAAAATCAGGTTGGATATTGTAACAGGAATATGAGAAGAAACAATTCCACTTTGCTACAGCTAATAAAGTTTTAAAAGCTCGTAGTTTTAATGAATTACAATTTTCCTTTGTGACTTGTGAAAAAGAAACAGCTGCTGTCGTATAAATACGATCGTTTTTCACCATTTTCTCGTTTTGAATATTATATTTATGTCTTTCAGCTCGCTGGGTAATGATTAAATAAAATAAAATAAAATATTCTTTGTACTTAAATTTAACTTTGATTTAACTATATGCTATCAGTTACTGTCCACTAAAAAGTGCAATATAATGTGTCATTACAAAAACTCGTTCTAATGCATGCGATGATTGGCTATGCCCTTACTAAAAACAACAAACTATTTCTTAACACATGAATGAGTATAAATCAACAAATGTAATTCTGCTTTACCATATAGGTATACATTATTTACTCATAATAATTGAATAACAGTTTTTCATATTCCAAAAAATAGTATATATTGGAAAGGATGACTGCAGTGCGCAACGCTTCCACAGACATTGAAAATGTGCCACTACGAGGATCCACTGGAAAACGCCCCAGTCTGTGAACTCGCGCGCGGAGTTCGACGAGACAGCAGAGAAAACTATACGTATAGGTCGACGTAGTTTTCGTTGTCATCGTCGTCGACGGCGGCGGCGGCGGCGGCACGTAAGCCCGAAGAAAACGGATTAGGCGCGCGAGCGCGAGAGCATCATCGGGAGCACGAGCCGAGAGTCTGGCACGTGGGGTGGGGGTTGGACGAGATAAAAGCCGATACGCTCCGCTATCTGCACTCACGAGTAGAGTCTCTCTCTTTCTTTCTCTCTCTCTCTCTCTCTCTGCCCTCCGTCTCTGCAGCCAGTGATACTCGCTTGCCTTTACACATACACACACACTGGCACTCCCACACACACACACACACACACACACACACACGTAGGCACTACTCGTCTGACACGAGCTATACCTCCATCTTCGGCGCTGCTACAGCCGAGGCTTTTTCCGATCGCAGTCGGCCTGCGACCTCGAATGGCTTGTTCCTCGAACAGCAGCAGCAGCAGCTTGGCGTTCCCGTTTCTTTCGGCTCTTCCTTCTGCTTGCGTGCCTCTTTACTTTATCCGCTTCTCGCGTCTTCTTCTGCCTTCTCCTTTTGCCGCTGCCGCTGCCGCTGCTGCTGTTTCTTTCGGATGAGTCGGCGAGAGAAGAGCCGGGAGATGCAAAGCTATACGCGCGCGTTTTCACGCTTCGAATTGTGCTGCTGCTGCTGCTGCTGCTGCTTGGTGCGCGCCCTCGTGCACGATTATATATATACTGGCGGAGTATTCCACGTCGGCTGCTTTGTTGGGAGGAATTGAAAATTTAAGATTTTGTTCGCATTCGTGCAGGAATCGCCTATGACAGTCGATTTCTTGGGTTCAATGATCTTCTCAAAAAGCATATACACATCGCAATCGTTATTATTATTATTATTGCAAAATTTACTCTTGAGATTGTGTTGGATTATTGAGTTTTGTTCGATTGATATTTTATATTATATACCTGCGAGATGATTTCTCAAACTCAAATTGTACAACGTCGTAAATCTTTTACGAAGCACGTGTACAATAAGCTTTACTCTAAAAGTGACCATTTATGACCCCCGACGTCATAAGGTAACATTGAATACAATTTTATTAAAGCGTATACTTTTTTTTTGGTTCTTTACAAACTATCGTACACGCCCGTAATCGCATGGTTTTTCTATCCCCTTGCGGTGCCTCGGATACTTTCGTGGTATTAAGTGTGTGCTCTTTTTCTCTTGATAATGATATTTTCTTGCGTGGCGAAGCTATATAAGAAAAGACGATTAGTTTACAGATAAGTCAAATATAATCGTCTTGTTTTTATTACGCAATTAAAGTAGGATACCTCGATAGCTATCTGTTTGACGACGCGCTCTTATCGAACACTTTTTATCAATTATTTTTTTTCTTTTCTTTCAATTGATAGCCCCGCTTATACGAAATATTATTTATTTAAAATTGTAAACAGAAAATCATCACTTATATTCCATATTTTCTGAGGCGCCGTTTTACGCCAGTGAGTCGTATAATATATTTTATTCCAAATTAAACGCTTCGCTATAGGGGAAAAATGATGCGATTCAAGCAAAAAAGAGAGGAATGGCAAATTGAAATAAGAATTATACTTTCCAAATGCATAAGCGAGTGAACTTGAGCTGCTTCAATTAGAACTCCGGATCGCCACATAATTCCGCGATAAATTCGCCAATGCGAACTGCGCAAGCCGAAGAGCGAGAAACGTGCGTATAGGTACGTACGGGCTCTAGCGCTTATAGTTTTGCAATCAAAAGCGCATAACGCCGTGACAACAAATCAACTTTTAACAACGCTATAATATTTCCCAGCATTTACGAGACAGATAAAAGGAGCTTTTTACAGTGAGCCGCTACAAGCACACATATACACGCACACGAACAAACCTTCGATTTCTGGGAAAAGTCGCGGTGCGCATGATTAAATTCTTACGAATACTCGGCAAACACTGGCCAATAAAGAACTGCGCGGACAAGTGTTAAACACAGAACTGAAGCTATACAGCGACGGATAGGAAAAAATATGTAGCGCACGTGAGGAAATATTTCATTCCCAGGTAATAAGTAATCAAGAGTCGCGCGCTTGCAAAAATCAATTTGACGCGTCTCGAGGTCCTCGCTTTTTCTTCCTCTCTTTCTCTCCCTCGGGAGAGAGGATTTTTTCTGGAGCAATTACGAGCACCGTTTAATTAACCGCTTAATTGGGGGGCCGGAATCAATCATGCTTAAGGAATATTTAATTGTCCCCAGAGTTCGCGCGCGGACTTATACATGCGCATCCTATAGCTTTCTCTCTCTCTCTCTCTCTCTCTCTCTCTTTCTCTCGCGATCTTTTTTCTTCATTTCTCGTCCGGGAATAACGCCGTATAATCCAATTCGTTCCATTATCGCGACGGGATATTAATAACCTCTTTCGCCGCCGTGTGTCCGCACGAGAGAGCTAGAGAGAGAGAGAGCTGACTCTTCCTTTTTCTCTCTTGTCTTTCGTCGCGCTTCCTCTCTCCTTCCGCGTCCACTCCTTTTGCTCCTATTCCCCATCATATACATATATCTCCGGGGTTTTTTGCACCGCTATACGCTTCTGCTCTTGCACAGTCTCCGTATATATACACTCTGCGGATGTGTGCAGTATACCTCGCCGCGGCTAATAGAGAATACGCGCAGTTGTTGCGGCGACTTTGCGTGCGGGCCGGCTATTTCTCTTCGCCTTTATTATGCTCTTCTTTATTTTTCTTCTAGTTTCTTTTAGCTCGCTTTTACTTCCCTTTACACTGATTGTTTCAGAGAAAATTTGAAAATCTTTTAATAAGCATTCGCGATTCTTTCATTTCAGTTCTTGCATCCTAAAATGATTAATTTTCCTTAAATATGCAACCAATCTGTTTATCTTACAGAAAGTAAGAAATTTTACAAAGTATTCTGTATACTCTTTGTTAAAAAAAAAAAAGTTGAACTGAAAAAACTATTGACTTCGAAAACGTTACAATATTAATTCCTTGCTTTAATTCCAACAGAGGTAAACAAAAGCGAATCGCTCTGCGTTATTAACAGAGATCTACGAAAAGTAAAATATTTGTAATTGCCCTCTTATCTCAGGCTCTCGCATACACGAAAGAAGAAAAAGAAAGAGGCTCCGAGTTCTTCACCTCTTGAGCGTCGTCTCGAAAAGTATCATCGTAACTCGTCCGCGAATTCACGCTCTCGCTCCTTCCCTCCTTAGCACACACGCAGGCAGCAGCACACACTCTTTCCCTCGACTCGGGGCGTCGTCTTGGACTGGTGCGCTCTTAAAAACTCCCTTATACCTTGCGCTCGGGCCGTAAATCCCAGCCGTAAACGGCGCTGCCGGCGTCGTCGTAGTCGTCGTCGGAGAGGAGCTGCTGCTGCGACATTAAAAGCGTCGCAATCCGTGCGCGCGCGATTATGAGCGATTTGGCCAGTAGCAGCAGCAGCAGCACCGGCCGCTTATCTCCCGGCCCTGTCGAGACCCGACCTTAAGTGAATAATAACGCACTTAATGCGAGAAATAATAATTTCGCTGCCGCTGCAGTTGGTCGAGCTGCGATGCGCGGCAGAGGCACCAGCAGCAGCTTCGCGGTGAGTGCGAATACGATTTGCGCGCGAGTTAAGTTGGAGCTGTGCGATGGAAGCACCAGTCAGAGTCTTCGGGCAAAGCTTAAGATCGTCGAGTTTTCGCCGTGTGGAAAAAGGCAATGTGGCCGCGAGGTTTATTGACCTGTTCTCCGAATACAAGCTGTGACTGCCTGCGATTTGAGATTCAAGCAATAAAGTATATGGATTTTGTTTGAGGGGACTGGTATACTTGGTGCTGACGAAGAACGAAAATTACGTTTTATTGTAAAATTATTTGTTGCGAGAAGGGGAACCGCTGTTTCGTGAATTGTAATAATTTTGTTGACGTACTCAAAAATATGAATATCATATAATTTAATTCGCTTAACATCGGTGTATAAATGGTACTTTATACTTTAAGGATAACGTGAAGTAATGTCTAAGAAATGGGTTTAATTTTGAAGATAATATACTTTTTATGACATATTTACAGTTAAAATGAAGAAAAAAAAATGAATAAATATAATGACTGGTTTAAATCAACTATGAAAAATCAAGGAAGATAAAAGGTAATTTCATCCGTGATATTTTGATAGCAAATGCTATGAAAGTTATACACGACATATTTTCAAATGATTATTGACATATTTGTACAAGGTTGCAATCAGAAAATGAATAAAGGTTGTTTTTCAAACCAAGTACTACAATACAATAAAAGTTTGAATCTAAAATCATTGATAATTAAAGTTAATTTATTGTTACTATAGAAATATTTATTTTTTGCATTATTGACTCGAAAGCAGTCAAGCCTTGATATTTGATTTCATACTCATCGCAGTGCATCTACGAAAATTCTAAGTGAAATAATTTTTAGGTAACTTTAAAATGTCGCGCTGTAATGATAAATCTTTTTATTAATTTGAACTTGTAGAATATTATTCTTTTCAATTCACTTTTATAGAAAAAATTTCTCAATGTAGCTACGATTCAAGTTTATTGGAATGTTTCCCAAGAATGACCAATCGGTGAGATAATGAAAATAATTGGATAATGATTCATGTCTAGATATAAACTTATTTCGTATGCTGCTTGATGACTTAAAATAATGAATATCATCCCATTCTTTTCTTATCTTAAATGCAGTCAAGATAATAGTTTACGAGCAACTTATTTTTTTTCCACTATAAACACTAAAATTAATTAAAAGTTGCGATGATAAAATTCATTTTCTTGGCTGCAACTGAATGATTCAATCACAAAATTGACTTTTGTGAGTGCATAAAACATGAAGACTTTGATGTTGATCAGCTTTTTCCCTGGAAGCATAAAAATTTCTTTAATCAGTGCCTGTTAGTGTCTTTTTTAGCCTTTCCGTTTTCTTAATTGTAGTGGCTTTGATGAGATGATTTATTTAATAAGCTATAACTTAAAAAAAAAATCCCGTTCAATATACCTTGGCAGTATTTACATAGGAAAATAAGCTATAATCACATGTTACGAATATTAAAAACTGCATAAATTATATGCATTACAAAATTTTAAACACGCAATATTTACATATACGCAGAACGAAGAGGATATATATATAATTTTTCAATTCATCGACACAGACTCCCGGCCTCGTTCATTCCGATCAACCATTCCCAATTTGTTCTCTCCTCGTAACAAACTTCAATTCCGCAACTATAAAAACCACCTGTACACAGCGCGAAAAAAGTCTCTAGGCATTAATTTTTTCCTTCCTCGCAGAGAAAAGTCTCGCTCGCATCTGCACTTTCCAAATGACCATTAAACGTTTCCTCAATTTCGCGCGGGGCAGTTCGCGAAACGCGAATCCCCGCGCGCGCATAAAATGTGCCTGCAGCACACCGGCAATTTTCTTTCTCTCGGCCGCTCTCTTTTCTTCTCTCTCCGCGTACATATATATAACACACACACAGAGTCCATAGCGGAGAGAGACGAGAGAGAGCCTCTTTTCTCTCCGTGTCCGTGAAAATCGCATTTGTCCGAGAGCTCAACGCACGCACGTGCATCGTATATATACACAACTCTTGTTGTGGGTGTGTGTGTGTGTGTGTGTGTGTTAAGAGCGCGAGGAGAGAGGAGAGTGGAAAAGAAGGTTTACGAACGGCCGCGCGCGGCTGTAAAGTAGCATTCTAATGTTTCTCTTCACGTGCGCAGTGCGCGCCCTTGCGATATTAGCTTTGCTCGGTCGTATAGAGTGACCGAATTGACCGGTGCATAAGTAACGAGGGAATTGAGAAAATGCCGGGGATACATGCCCACGGGATATCGAGTTTCTGGGGGAAACGAGCTGCTGTTGCTGCTGCTGCTGCTGTACGAGCTTGGCGGAATTTGGCGGAGCGAAATGCTGTCGGTGCGAAATATAATTGCATGTGTTTCGAGGAGTATGCATGGGTATAACTCTAGTAAAGCTGGAAATAAATGGTAACTCTTGTAGAGGGTTTTTGTTATTTTTAAAAGATTAAAACTCACTCTTTGACTCCGCGAAAATTTACTTCTCGGTAGAATATTGATTTTCTGATCTTCCACTCTCCGAGTATATTGTTTATCTAGATTATTCATTCTCTGCTTTTTCTCAGAACTGTCGGTCTCAAGGGAAACCTACATTTTTCGCACATTAATAAAACTAATAAAATGAAGAAACAAAGTAACACGAAGCGAAAATGAGAACTAGGTTTTCGTGATGCAACAAAGACTTCCGTCAGGCTCTTAGGTAATCAATGATGAACATTACACTTGCAAGCTTATTCGAGTAGATGCAAATTTGGGTCAAGTTCGTCTTCTAGATGGTCTTACAGAGTCGGATGACGAGAGAATATTTGTGCGGTTCAGATGCTGCGTGTGTCTTTTATATACTTCCATCAAGCTCTCCCTGTTTGAAAGTACATGCAAACTTTTTATTTAAATCGTTTTTTTTCTCCGCGTGCGAGTCTTTGCGCAAACGTCTCTCGGAACCGGTGTTTCGCGCTGCGCAAAAGATAAGTGCAGTATAAATCAAAGCAAATAAATCGAACTTGCAAATTGCGTTACGCGATCCTCGCGAGCTGCTCTTCGCAAGTCTGCTTACAAGAATCTACTTTTATAAATTCTTTCGAACGCAGTTCACCGCTAAAGTACTTTTGCAAGTTTTACACGGGAGTTTTACATCGCTGAAGGTTCTTATCGTAAGCGGCTTCTATAATTTCGCTCTTTTTTTCATATACATATAACGCGCTCGTCTGTAACATTATGCCTTTGGTCTGAACTGGCGCAGTTGACGTGACCTGTCAAAGTAAAATATGATTAATGAATGGGAAAAATCTATATGCGTGATTGGCTAGTTGGAGATCACGAAGGCTTGGGCCTGTAGGATTCGATGCCTGTATAAGCAACGAATTTTAACGACTGTAACAGCAGCACACACGCGAGTCTTCCTTTAAAATAATATATTCTGTAGAAAAGTCATAATAGTTATAAGAACCGTCTTTATTTCAAGATACATATAATACAATACGAGTATCTAATGTCAATCCTTTCTTTCTGTTACAGGTGAGTCGCAAAAAACGATCATGAAAGTTCAATGGCCAGTGTCACGTAAGTCTAACGAGTTCTGAAAAATCGTGTATATAACCTGCTCACAATTTCGCCTGTATCCACAAAATCCCCAAAGCGAATGAAGTCAAACCCACATCTCAAAAAAAAAAAAGAAGACGCGGCAAGATGGTGCAGACGAGTAAAGAAGCGGGGCCGAGAGCCGATGTGCCCACGCCATACACGAGAGAGCTCAGCTAACCCACATAATAAGAAGCGAGAAGGAGAGCGACGCGCGCGAGGAGGGCACGTCGGCGGTAATAATGGGCCGTGCGCGCGGCTACAGCGGCGTCGGACTCCCCGTTATTAAGTCCCGCGCCCGCGGAAACCGCCGAGCCGCTGTGTTGCACACGCGACTCTACTTCTTCTCTCTTTCTTACTCTCTGTACACACGTATCCCTTTTGTTCACTCGATGCCAGTGTGCACGTGCACGATGTGTGTATATATATACTCTTTTGGTCTCGCGCGCGCATCCTTTTTAGGCGAGTGCGCCGAGCCGAGCCCCCGTATATATACAGATGCGGCGAGTGCACTTTGACTCGATTGACTTTTTCATGCGTGTATAGACTGGAGAGAAAGGACCGATGCATGTCGAGTTGCACTCACGATCCTTTTTCGTTTAAGTTTGAGTTGGGTGTTTTTCTTTTGTTTTTGCGGCTCAGGCGTGGAGAACTGTTCTTGCTTCGTTGAGAAATTTCAGTTTTCGAAGGAATGGCTTACCTTAAGTAGTTCTGCGTTATTTTATGCTAATTTCTGAAGAAATAATCAAAATCGTTGGACTTTGGCGAACACACTGGATACTTAGCAAATTATCCTTTGCAAAGTTCTTGTAAAGATTTGTTAGCTCTAGGAACTTCTTATATATATAGCACAGTTGGAAAGTCATTGTTATAGGTATCTGCATTTTTAATGCTAATCTTATCTATACAAGGAAATTATAGGAATTGAAAAGACTTACTTTCAGGTATATATATATATAATTTCAATTGCTGATAAATACTAGTTGTTCCTTGTAAAATGTGTACTTTTATGTGTACGTGTGCTAAAATTACTATTATAATGTCATATTTTTACATCAAATATATTTATATATCAACATTTATAAATACCTTAATTTACCGATACACTAACATCGATAAAAATTTAAGTATTGATTAAGAACTAGATTATTTGCAAGTTAATCTCAAATGAAACTTTTTTAAATTCAATGCATCCATAAGCTACAGCTTGTTAGAATATCTGCCAATTTAATATCCCTTTTGTCACTATAACTTCGTTTCATATACCCCTTCAAAGCCGGTACATTTACTTCCCATTTTCACCAATTTTTCAAGCGAAATATTCAAATCGAGCTGCATTAAATAAAAACAAGTCATGTCCGCATTAAACAAGCCACGCAATAATGAGCAAGAAACTTCCATATCCTAACGAGCATCGTCATTTTTTACAATCTTGTATATATGCAGCGAGTTTCATGTATACGGTGTAATTCATTCGTAATTACAATGTAGGCCAATGAATTCAAAGGCCGCTAATGCTTCATTTTTTTCTACCGAGTCACTCTTTGCTCGTCACTCGTCTCGCATCTTTTGCTGCGCAGCACGAGCTTAAAGTTAAAGAGAGATGATTTTTTTCCCTCCTTCTCCTCCTCGCCACACGAGACTATGTTAATTGTGCCGCACGCGCTCTCATTGTGGCGAGTGTGGCGTGTCTGATGCGAATTACGCTTTTGTGCGCGGGCCGCCGAGGAAAATTACCTCACACTTAGAAAAGCGGCCGTGTAATCAGCTACTGCTGCGGCTGTGCGCGCACTTTTGTAATCAACCACAGATGAAACGTTAAAGCATTTTTCGCGCGCGTTCCATCCTTGTAATAAGCACGGATGCGGCTAATAACTGAAATGAACTCGATTAATGCGCGCGCTCGCGCGTTCCCTCAACTTTTTGATTGCGAGGATTTGGAGTAGCGCGGAAAATGCATATTATACTTCTCGTGAATATATACCTATATAGTTTTGATTTGAATCTCAACGAATCCACGTATCCCTACTTTATCGTATAAATTAATTGGAAGAGCGGATTCCGTTAATTTTCCTTTTCAAAGAGTATAATACCATAATTGTGCAAAACGCTATATATCGCCGAAAAAAAGTGTGTGTTTCTGACATGAAACAATGACAGCCGATACGCCCGATAAGCTATAACGCACTCGTCGCGACTCTCGATTCGAACCACGGGAAATTCTGTGTGCTATATGGCGGCCAATAAGAACAATACACTATACGCGCACTCATATATTGCCGAGCGCGAATCGGTACTCGAAGCCTCGTGCATATATAGACTCCAAGGACTCAATTAGTCGATTCGCCGCGGAGGCTTTTCTGCTGCACTATAGCTATAGGATTTTTTACCTCTACATAGACCGATATCGAGCGATTCATTGTTCGCTGTACGCAAGCTCGTCGCAATCGAAACGCTGCTGTAGTATGCTACTGCACCAGCCGCGTTAATTATCTCACTTCCTTCCTCCCTCTTTTTTTTATTCCCTCTCAGCTTTTGCCCTTCCTGCTGCACTTCTCTCTCTCTCTCTCTCTCTCTCTCTTTCTCTCTAGCGTTGATTGCATTTTCGAGCGCACGTATTTATAGCGTATCATGCCTTTGTAAAAGCGCGGAGAGCGAGCGAGTATTTAAAAATAAAAAACAGCTGCGCGCGTCGCTTTTTTTGAACTTGGCATTATTGCGCGGGGATTTCTTTTATGAATGCGAGGCACTATGGATGATTTATTATATTATTTATATTCGATTTTGAAATTGTAGTTACGAATGGACTAGTTTGTGTTATTGTATATAGAATACGCGAACCATTCCAATTGATAAAATCGATTCCTCGTATAAAATACAAATAAATTATTCATAGACTCGGGTATATAGAACCTTCGGAGAAAAGAGATTTCCTTTGGCGCCGTATATACATGTTTTGAATAACATTGTAAGAAATAATGATTACACTATTAATCATATCGCGTGTAAAGTTGACGGAAAAGTGAGAGGCGGGTTTAGCTATATCAGCTGTTTGTGAAATTCTCAACTGTTGTACAATATGTGCGTTGACAAAGACACACGATAATGAATCAATATAGTTTTTTTGATAAATTAATCTCTGAAATTAACATATCTAAATTGGACATTTAAAGCGTGGCGATTAGACGATTGATTAATCGACATTCTCTAACCTTGTTAACGCGAGTCACAATTAAGAGAAACATATATTTTTCGATAATATAAAAAGAGCGTAAAAATATGTTTATTTTTCAAATGGCAATCCTGTTTGCAGAAGGAATAACAGAATCATATAATCAATCGGACTGCGCAGCGATAAACGTTTGTTTATTATAAGAGCCAATATACTGTCAACGCGCAATCGAAGTTATATTTCCTTACTGCAACTTAAAAGCCTACTTCACGAGCACGAAAATAGAAGTGTGTGCAACTAATCTTGCAAATACTTAATAAATCAAAATCTCAACGAGAGGGATTTTTATGCTAACAGCGCGATACCCGTCGTTTTATGAACATAGATACACGAATGACAATGCACTATGAGATATATAACGAATGCCATTATCGGCACATTCTCTTCGTACACGCTCTACCCCTCCCCCCCCTCTCTCTCTCTCTCTTTGTATTTTCACGAGAAGCAATTCTGCTCGTTTCACGTCGGAAGGAGAGACACGACAGCGCTCACAAAGGGCAAAGGACACGAGTAGCTGGCAAATTGGCTCTGCTGCTCTAAAAGCAGCGACAGCTCGAAAAAAAAAATATATATGGGCGATGCGAGGCACGGTGCATATATCAGACTTTACTCTGTGATGCCAGTAAAATTAGGTGGTGGCTGTTTCGTATATAAAGTCGCTCGATTTCGGGACTCTATCAGTATCGCGAAGGCTAGGGCAGAAGATATAGATATTATACCGTTTGGAAATTCCTTGGACTGGAAAGCCATTCGAGTCCGTTCGCGTGATTATTCCATTTAAATCGTTAAAACGCGCGTCCGCAATTTACGCTTGGCTGAGCCTCAAGAGCTGCCGCGGTGCGCGCATTTGCGGTCCTGATTTGTGGAACAAAGCCAAGTTCCATACAACTAATCGCTACTCAAACTCGCCACGACAGGCCTTGTCTTCGCTTCAACATATAAGAATGTATATAATAAACGGGCCTTCGCTATTCATAATAATTAAAATCCTCGAGAATAGATCCTCTTTAGCGTAACGGTGCACATTTTATCTCGCTAAAGAAATAACGAGCAGTCGATAATTTCGCTGCGATGTACAAAAAAGAGTGCGCATACCGCATTCTCATCCTGCCGCGCGACGACGAGTTACCAAAGCGAGATAATTCTCGCTCGGCGCAAAGTTGCATATGTATAAATATACACGCTTTACGAAAAAAAACCCGCGGCCGTATAATACCTCCCCGTTAAATATTACGCATCGCGTGCGTACGCTTTCAACATATCCCGCGTTCCGGTGTTCCGGAGATCATCTGCTGTGAACCTCACCAAAAAAAAAACAAAAAAAAAATAGAACGAAATCCAGCCTGTTCACTGGCGATATTTCCCCACATATATACGCTCGGCGAAAAAATAAAGAAGAGGATTTGAAAAAAAATGAATAGCGTCGAGAAAAAGAGTGTATGCGCGGGCCTGAGCGAGTGAGAAGGAAAGAGAGAGCGAGAGAGAGAGAGAGAGAGAGAGAGAGAGGTATCATCTCCATTTCGCGTCGGCGCCGCTTTAATGCCTCTGTGGGGTGCAATAAAATCGATAACGCGCGCATGCAGAAAATACCCCCGCGCCCCATGAATAAATATTAAGCCCGTGCCGCGCCACACACTAACACATACACACACTGTACACATACACGGGTTTTTGCGTTTCACTCACCGCGCGACGGCTTATGTCTGAGGTGGAGGGACTCGCGCGCCGAGTACAGAGATACGCGGCTTGTATGACAAATCCGCGCGACGAGGCTGCACCTCCGGGATCGCGACGCGCCGCGAGTTTATGTCTGGCGGAAAAACGCCAGGGGACGGGAGAGAGATAAGGGCGAGGGGAGAGAGAGGAAAGAGAGAGAGAGAGAGAGAGAGTGAGACGGACGCGCGAGCAACAGCTCCCTCCGAGATTCTTGAGCGAAAGAAAGGATGATTGTGTACGCTCAAAAGCTCCTTTGCCTCCCAGCTCTCTCTCTCACTCTCTCTGCGCACCTCGTTTTCTTCTTCCATTTCTGCTGTGAATAGTCGTGCGCGTTTCTTTGCTCCTGCTTGGGACGTGCCTTTGCCCATGGATCGTTCTTTTGTACGCTTGTACACGCCCTCCGTCATTAAAGCTCTTATCGCATGTTTATTCGTTATTTTTAAATACTCGAACCAACTAACGTTATTTTAAATGGAACGATGGCTGCTGCTTAATTCGATTCTAATTGTCACTAGCGAGTGCTAAAATAAACAGTGGTTAAACAAAAAATTACGGACTGCAATCGTAACGGGAGCGATAATGCACCGTTAATCAAGTGCTAATAAGTTTCACCTGATTCAGACAGTTTCTATACTAGCTTAAGAGAAGCTCGAAGTAGAACGAATGGCGTAGGTATTTAATTGCAACTCGCACTTGTACGTTATTTCAATATCAATATGGTTTCAAATTACGAGTAGTGATACTTTGATTTAATTTTCTTCCTACGTCCGGTATTTGCACGAATATATATCTTTCCACTTTAAAAGCGGAAATGGATTATTCTATTCTGGTTTTGTAATAAATTATTAAGCGAGTGATTGTCGATATACAAATAGCACATATATCGTTTAAAGAACGTTCAATTTCTTTTCAATAAAAGCTATTTATTATTACATGGAGTAAAATAAATAGATTTTTAAATTACGGAACATTTAAATTCCTCATCTTCACATAAGTAACTTATGTATAATTTTTAAAAATTCATTGACTTTTTTAAAGGAATATAACAGTAGATATATAATAAGAATACTGTAGAAAAGCCTAGCCTCATCATGGAAACCCTTCGTCAAGAAAAAAAAAATCAAGAAAATAGCAGTTGCGGCAGGTTGCAAAATCACCCATTTTCAACAGGCATCCGCACCGACGCGTCCTCTCCTCCTTTACAAAACATCTCGCAACTCTCCCTCGCGCGGGTACTTTCGATGCGCGCGCGAGCGTCACAGGAAGGCTGCTTCGTCCTCCTGCACTCTTACATCCCCTCGCGCGCACTACAGCAGAGCCTTACCCTCCCTTTGGTAGCTCGCCCTCCGCATCCTCACTCACACACACTCGCACACAGCCACCAATTGGCTCGCGCTTCGTCGCAAGTGCAAAAGTGTCATATCCTGGCGCGCACTCGTTATGCCACAAGCTCTCTCTTCTCTCATTTAACGCGATACGCACCGCTGAGGAGAGCGAGCTGCTTGGAGAGGATCCTCGCGAGACTCGCGCAAGTTTCTTTCCCCCCTTCGGAGCTTGCGATATAGCGTAACGGGTTGTGTATACGCCTGCAATGCACACACGTGTGTTTTCGCGCGCGCGCTGCAGACTCGCGAAGCTATACTCGACGCGCTCCTTGTTACAGCCTTGACACTTTTTTCTCTCTTTTTTTTTATATCTGGTCCTCGCGCGGTATATACGCTCGACTCCCTTGTCGCGCACCGAACAAAGCGACTGAAAAGCTGGATATTTTGCTCTCGGTATTGATCCGCTCGCTGCTGCTGCTGCTGCGACGACGCTTCTTCTGCCTTCGCTCGCTCGCAGAGAGATGTACTTTTGTCGACTCTGATTGCGTATTCCGTACGAAACTTTTATGTAACTGATTTATTTTAAAAAAAAAAGAGGCTGCAGAGATGATTAAATACAGTTGTAACAGCAGTGCGTTTCTTTCATTTCCTTTATTGAATTAGTTCTTTTATAGAACAATCGTATATGTAGAAGGATAAATATATAAGTATGGGGAAGAGACCAATGAATTTGCGACACTCTGCAAACTCTAGACATGGGATTTCAATCGGTCTTTGTGCGTATTTATTTAGGTTCGGACGAGTGCGCGTGTGACTGAATCACATGACATCTGTCAAGCCACCAGAGTAAAATCTTTTGTTCGCAACGCTTGCGTGAAACTTTAAAGCCCTATATATCCACAATACAATCTACACTGTTTACCAAATTATTCCAATACTTCAAGCCAAACAATACATTCATTCTCTCTAGAAATTAAGTAATTTTACGATCAAACGGCACATCGTTTCACCGATCCAAAATGGCCATCGCTCCTCTAACGCTTTAGGCACCGCAGCTCACACTCGCATGTAAAGAAGAGCGATACATAATGTCACATACACACACACACACATGCGCGCGCGCATAGACACGCACATATCTGACACGCATCGATCGCTTTTCATTCGGAAAAGCGCTAACACCGCCGTCCCCCCTCACACACACTCGACGTGTCCGCCTTGGCTTCTTTGTCCAACGTCACGTCGTCCCTCAGTAGCAGCAGCAGCCTCCATATAATATATCCCCTCCCCTTGCTTAAAGCTTCTCTCTCTCTCTGTCTCTCTTTTAATATTCGAATTTTCCCGAGTCCCCCGAGATTATTTCGCGACGACGTGTACGCGTCTGTCTGTATATCGATCGCACGCTTCTCTTCTCCACAGCAGTAGCGGCAGCAGCAGCAGCATAGTAGCTCCTTTATTCCTTCCGTTTTCGAGGGTCTCCTCGCCGCGATCTTTGATAGTATATATTATATATATATACGATTTGTAATAGCACATCGACGACGATTCACGCGGCGATATGTATATGTGCCCAGCAGCAGCAGCAACAGCAGCTACCCATTGTCTTGTGTTTATGGGGATGCGACGAGGGCGAGCGCGAGACACACTCGGCTTTTCACAGTATATACATATACGGGGGAGAGTTTTTCATACTTTTTCTCTCACTCGCACGCAGCAGTTGACGCGCGGCCTTTGTTGCTGTTCTCGCGTGTATAATAGAGAGGAGGACACGCAGACCGATGAATATGCTAAGCGATGCGCGCGGTAGGAAATTCAATTTATGATGATTGTCGCATAATCGTTGGAGAAGACTGCGCGTCGTTGCTGCCGCTACTGTTGCTTATTATATATACTTCGCCATTCAGCAACGTGGAGCTCGAGTGATGGGATTATTAATATATACCTTAGACTCTGTCTGCCGCGTACAGTGTGTCTGTGCGTGAAATATTTCTGGTGTAATAATTCGAAGATCGTAGCGGTCGCGCCGTTGAATTGGTGATTCTAAGCGTTTATTTTTTTCTGAGTGTGAATGGTGTCGTATTTACACATTTCTTAGATTTACGCGTAGTAGGGTCTTTCTGTTTCGTACATATATATACTGTGTGAATTGGTGTAACGCGAGCGGATTAATCCTGAATGAGTAAAGATTCTCACTCATAACATAATTCACAGAGATGTCATTGACGAATCTAAAATTGTTTAGTACCTGTCGGTGCCGACTAATTATGCGTATACAACCATTACGTTATAATGAAAAGTCACGTAAAACGCGAATGTTAAAAAAAAAACAAAATTAGCATAACAAACGCTGCACCCGTCGTAAACGAAGTGCACAGCAATCTTATAAGCAGTAACATCGGGAATAACACCATTTAAGCACTCGATAGTAAAGCGCGCGCACAGCTCGTAAAATCATTTCTCTTTTAAGGCGCCACGCGTTCCAATCTAGACTCCGCGAGCACGGTCCAACAATTAAAGAAAAGAACCGGTGCGCGTGCGCGCGTAAAAGTTCTTAAAAATAATTCTTGGCTCGATCACCTCCGTGGCGGCTCAGACGCGCGCAACTCCTACCTTATCTGCAATTTCGAGTTATCTCTCGGGCCCCCGCAAAGCCAGATCCATTTGCATAATCGCCGCTTCCGATTGTTTTTCGCGCGGCCGCGTTAGCCCCTGCCCCCGCTCGAGATACTCGCGACTCGAGGGACAAAAAAAAACAAGGGTAAAGTTGTTTTTGTAAAGATATTCGCGACCGATCGTAACCGTTTTTAATGAAAATTCTCATTTAAGGCCAGGGACGTAACGCCTCGCAACTCGAGGAAACAGTTAAAAAAGACTCCCTGTGTATTCAACACCACCCTCGAGTCGAGCATAAAAACATAGTCGCGCGCGCGCCTCGGTGCTTCCTTTCTTATGCTTCACGCGTTTGCCTATGTTTGCGTCGTTCGCCTTTATCGCCGCCTGCCTTTCATGGCAGCCACTCTTTTTCTCTATATATACCTGCCTTGACCGTTCGACTTTTTCTCCCGCTTTTGCGTACAATAAAACTCCATGCTTTTGGTTTTTCTACAGCTTGTGTTTAAGCGCCATTTTTCTTTTTCTTTTTGTTTCAAAACGTTTGCTTAGGAACTGTTCAAGCGTAGAATACGTCATGATGTGCGTGTGCATAGAGAATGATTGTTTTTGTGATCATGTTTTTGGATGGGTTTTTAAAGAACTCTTAGATTGGTTAATCTTCTTTTCTTTTTGCGAATTGTCTCATTCATCGATCAATTTAAAGTAAAATCCTGAAAAACTAATGAATCTGCAGCTTTCGGCGAAATAAATTTATGATGGTAAATGCAGATTAGTTCGCCACTACACAGACATTAAAATTTAAAGTGCTACTTTTTGTTCACAAATGCTTTTCAATTACTTCAATCAAAACTCAAACAAACTGCGCATTCAGTAAACCGTAAAAAAAGAAAAAATGAATATCTTATTTTCAAGTAGAAAAACTTTCCGTTTCTCCCACACGCGTAACGTTGCATCTCCATGTCTCTCGTAACATTATAATAGCAAAGATCCCCGCACGCACATCGAACGCGAGCGCAATTGAATATTCGGCGAAGGTTTCCGCCACACACAGACACGAAACACGCTCGGCCAACTCGTCTTAATCCCCATTTCCCTCGCTGCTGTTGCTACTACACGCGCGCCGCTCGAATTAAACCGTCGAGGCAAACAAATGCAATCGATCAATCTGTGCCCGCTTCCGTATTCGTCCCTCCCTCCTTCCGTCTGCTTCTTCCGTCTTCTACCGCGCGTTCCAGCTCGGCCAGACTTTTCTCCCCTCGCGGCGGATAAGAAACAAAAGAGGATAGCTCTCAACCCCCCGCCTACACACACACACACGTATGATTGTCATTTTTGTACTCTGTTCTTTTTTGTTTCCCTCTCGCGCTTTCGTTCCTTCGATGTATAACCCCCCATGTCGTGGCAATGCGTATATATAGGTGCGCACACACGCGTCGAGGCGCGCATTGTCCTTTTCGCGCTTGAGCGCGCGCTCGCACTTGATTCGCGATTTGTCAGCCTACGCGTCGAGACGCGGCTGCCAGACTCTCTCCGTTTATGAACAACGCGCTCGGGGATTGGATGTGTGCAGTGTGGACGCGGACCTCATGGATTGTTAGACAAACATTTCGAGGCGACTCGACTATAGCTCCTGTTTGCTGCGGCAATTAACTGACCCTTTTTTTTCCTCCGCTAAACTGATGATGTATAAGAGCTCTTTTAGCTTTTATTTTCAACCTCAAACTATTTCGATTTGGTGCATATTTAAATGAGATTACTTTTTGAAGTAGCGTGTTTTGCTGTTTATTGGCAGTTTTCATTTTTAAAGTCAAGATGAAAAAGGTGCATTCGATAGTCGAACGAGTTTGATATGGTCACTGAAAATTTCATTGAATTCGTTTCATGAATTACTTTCGAGAGATACACGCTGAGCATCATTTTTTTCAGGTTCAGAAAGTTTATTATAGGATTTGTGTTGGAAGTGTGTGTGTGTGTGTGTGTGTGTGTGTGTGTGTGTGTGTGTGTGTGTGTGTGTGTGTGTGTGCG
>UELV01081241.1:0-12967 GCA_900490015.1 Megastigmus stigmatizans
ACGAATTATGCGCGGGACCTCGATATCTGTAACAATAAAGAATAGTTTTTATTTTATATGATAAACGCGAATATAATTTTAGAATTTACTCTCCTGTGAAATGGCAATGATCCTTGATCTTTTTACTCTCCTCAGTGAAAGGTTGTCGGCATATGTGGCATATGAGCGCTCTACCAAAGTCAATAATTTCTTGAAAAGTTAGAGATCTCATTGGACGCGGGTTTTTATAAATCTCCTGCAATTTTAAGGCTATGGCATGGAGATTCCTTACAAACCATGTGGCAGGAGCTTCGTCTTCTAATTTATATAAAATTTCTCTTGTCTATAAGCCTTGTACTCCGACTGGGTATCATCATAGCTGCACATAATGTAGTAACCGATGTTAAATGCTTCGTGACGTTGATATGCACGCTTTTCATCGTCGACTGGTTCCAATAAGCATTCAAAGTCCGCGTATATCACAAACGGCACTCGATTTTGATGCGAATGATTTTTAAATTTCAGAGTACTTTTTTCTGTCGTAGGAAGCACGATTTTACATTTATTCATGCCTTCACAGTCAACTAAGTGAGCAGTCAAATTTTCATTCGTATGAAAATAATGCAAGCAGCGATCGCAAATATACGTTTTATGATCCCGTCGAGATAATTGTTTTCCCACTAGTTGCGACAAGTTCTTTTCCATACATAGTGATATTTTCGCACATCAAAATTATTAAAAGGTTCTTCTTCTTCTTCTTTATCCTCGTCAACATAGTTATTTTCTACAAGTAAGAGATTGACATGCTTTGTCTTCTTTTCGGTAGTCAAAACTCGTGGTAAAACGATAAAAATATTACCCTTCTTTTTTAAAAAGTAGACGTTGACGGATATATCATTTTGTTATTCAAATTTTCCAACTTGTCTCGGATCGACTGGAAACTCTATCCCTTTGAAATTATACTGACCTTTGTACTGCTCGTAAGAGGAAACTCTGTACGTACTTTTTGCTACAGGATGTAACGCTGAGAGGATAGCCCATTTAAAACATTGATCATCTTTGTTAATCACATTGATACAGACTTTTTTCTTTTTAATGTACTCGGGTAAATCGATATATGAACTTCCTCTCATGGGATTGTTTTTATTGATATTGATGATTAAGTTCAATGTGGCACGCAAGGACCAACCTGACTGCTACTCCTGAAATTCCTCCATTTGAGCGTCGATAGGTTGCGCATCATTCGTTACAAACCACTCGTTCAAGTCTGTGGTCGAGTAGATAGCAGCAGTCTTGGTATTGAAATATTTAAGGTCCTCACTCATTTCACTTTCTTTAGCTATCACATACTCGGCTGTCAAAGTTGTATTCACTTTTAACGCAAGATGTTGCTCGAGAGCCTTTTTAATTTGTGTAATGAACTCATGTCGTGCATTTGATAAAAATTTTGTCAAGTCTAAATGTTTGCGATTTGTTATTACACCAGTTTTTACACGGTTTGCAAACGCACTCTCTATATCACACCAACTTACAGATGAACTATCAGTAGCAGCAACTGTAGAAAGTCCCGCACCTACCACCTGATGTTGTCGAAAAAAGCACAAAACAGTCTTTAGCAATGCTACAGCTGCTTGAAGTTTTTTTTTATCAGATACGGACAAGCGTAGACGTGTCAAGACGCTCGCGCTTTCTAGCGATGTGTCACCGTGCTCTATCCATCGTTTATGTCTTCGGCATCGGCATCACCGGCCATCATATGAATATATGATTTCCATAGTAATCGCGATGTGAACTTGAAGTATTCTGCAGTTGCCATGATCCAAGGAAGGTGATGTTCTTCAGTAAAACTCCGTTGAACTGTATGGATCTCGTCAAGCGCGCCTCTTTTTATTAAACTCTTAATTGGTGGGGGGTGATCGCGATTAGTTGAAAAAAAGTGGTGGGACCGCGCGTGCGCGGTTTGTTTGTAAAGCATATAAAAGTAGCTCGCGATGTTCGCAGAGCTCATAAATTAGTTCACTCTCATCCGATCGAGATGGAATACGTCATCGATGGGTAAGGATTTAAAGAAGCCTCCAATACGTTTGTATTTAAGGAGATTGCTATCGTGGCGCTGGAAGAAGATGCAATACCATCGGTTTTCCTGTTTGCACCACCATATTCATGGGATGAACAGCTGCCAAAAACTAAATGCGAAAATCGTTGGGTTGAACGTAATTTTCACGAGCTACGTTGCAATTCAGGCAATATTCCTTACGAAGAGGTTAGCCGAACGGCGCAAACTATCGTTTCAAATGCACGAGCAGTATGCGTAAAGGGACTCGAAAAATCAAAATGGCTAAAAAGGATTTTACCAAACAGGTAATTTATCACTATAAATTTTAAATTGTAACAAAAGATTAAGTAAACAATTTTTGTATTTAGTCCGGTGTACAACATCGAGAACCTGGGTTGTCCTTCAGTGTACAAGCTGCCTAAGGATTGCAGAGCATGAATCCCATGCAGACGAATAACCATGCAGGTCTGGACCTGAGTTGCGCGTCTATGCACGTCGATGCCATGAAACGTTGGATGCTTGAGCGAAGAGTTAAAGACGAATCCATCGCGTTAATGTACAATTGAATGCAAAATATCAAGTATGCAAAATGTACAATTGAATGCAAAATATTAAGTATGAAAAAAAAAAAAATTTTAATTAAATTATTTGTCTCTACTTTATTTCAAACCTTATCGAAATAAACATTTACTCGATCCCTAAAATCAAACGTATACTCCAATATTAAAGATAACGCTTAAAAGTTATTAAAATTCTCATAATATTCTAATAAATGTGCACAAAGTAATGAAACTTACTTAATGCTGTAATACTATTCGGAGCTCTCGTATTCATCTTAACAATTTGAATTTGACGGCCAGTGTAGTACGGCGCTCTACCGCTAGGTGGCGAAACCCCACGGCGCTAAACACGTAGTAAGAAAAGCGTCACTCAGGGGACATAAGGAGGTGCGATTTGTCACTTCGGTCGAGGTGAACTTTGCCGCTCGCATCCTCGAGTGCTCCTCGGAGAAGTCTCTGATGTGTCGACCTGCTTTTTGCTCTTGGAGTTCACCCTCTGAGAAATGAAGGGGTAAAATAGCCTCCTTCCTCTTCTTCTATGTGGTCGCAGCAGGGTACTCCCCCCGCGCATACTTCTGGCTCACTCAGAGCAAAAAATAGAAAAAAAAACATAAGCACCACTTCTGGCTGAGTGCAGTCGGCAGCCGGCAGCGGGCAGCGGACAGCGGAAAGTGGCTGCAAAATAATGGGCCACTCGCGCTAATTGTTATGCCGTTTCTGGCTCACTGTTTCTTACAGCTCGACGGAGGGGGGACGCTTCTGGCTCATCCGCAGCAGGGCGAGCCAGAAACGCTAGGCCGATTCTGGCTCACTGTCTCTTCTAGCACAGCGGGGGAGACGAGAGAGAGAGAGAGAGAGATAGAGCAACACGGTGAGCTAGAAACACTAGGCCGGTTCTAGCTCACTGTCTTTTCTAGCTCAGCGGGGGTGAGGGGAGAGAGAGAGATAGAGCAACATGGTGAGCTAGAAACACTAGGCCGGTTCTAGCTCACTGTCTCTTCTAGCTCTGCGGGTGAGGGGGGAGGGGAAGTAGCATTTCTGGCTCCTCCGCAGCAGGGTGAGCCAGAAACACTAGGTCGGTTCTGGCTCACCCGGACGCGGGGTGGGGGTGAGCCAGAACCGTCCTAGCTTATCTACTCTTGAATTATTTAAATTTGGAGGCTTTTCAATGATTGTCATTGTTAAAGCTTACTATTAATGCATCACAGAGTATGTGTAAAAAGTTTCATAGACCAAACAGTGCTAGATTTATTGTACGAGCAATTGAGGTATCGACATTCAAGCCTGTGGCCGATTAAATTGATAAAATGCATTAATGTTGAATTATTTAAATTTAGAGATGGTTTATAGTCTGTAATTTTAAAAACTTATTCTTAATGCATCATATAATCTGTGTGAAAAGTTTCATAGACCAAACAGTGCTAGATTTATTTTACGAGCACTTGAGGTATCGAAATTCAAGCCTGTAGCCGATTAACAGTATGTTAAAATTTATTGAGCTTGGATTGTTTAAATTTGGAGACTCTTTAATGATTGTAATAATAAGCTGTTGCCTTTTTTTAATTAGAAATCGTTTATCTCATGGATTTCTGAATACAAAAAATGAGTTTTGCTATTGAACGAGATTCATTTAGTGGATTTATTTTAATTTATTATTATTTTAATTTTATATCCAAGTCTAGATTTTAATTATTAAAAAAGAAAAGATCCGATCCTTATAGGAATAGATATTTGCACGCCATTTTGTATTTGCGAATAGCGCATCGATACGCTGAGCCACCTCAGAGACAATATTCATACTCGTACAGTGTACGCGACCAATACAAGCCCGCGTTGCGTGTCACGTGTGAGAAGACAGCCGTCGTACAAATGCAATAGCTATAGGTATAATTATAGCGCACAGCCGCTTGCCCGTCCGAAGACTTGGACAACGCAGTGAGCGTCTATGTTTTCAGCTAAACGAGTAGAGCAGGGAAGGTTAGGCGCATTCTCCCTCCCGTTCCCCGGTGCTGCTGCCGTGGCGCGGAAGCTCCGCCAACTCTTTCCTCTGTCGCCGGCGCGGTACCGGCAGCGGGAGCTGATTGGCTGATTTTCTAAATTTTCAATTGCCTATAACTCCAAAATTATGCATTTAATCGGAAAACGGAAAAGTTACGTATGTCTTAGAATTTTCTCCTCCGGTGGATCGTTTTTTGGCATAGATAGAGGGACGCCCTGTACAATTTAGCACTCCGTTACAGTTTCAATAAGGATATAAGGCGCGCCTCTAGCGCGCATGATTATAACTATTAAATCAAAGTATTAGTTCCAAATACTTACAGCTTATTATTGATTTTTGATATTAATTTATACTCCACTGTTCAAACTAAA
Source organism: Megastigmus stigmatizans (assembly GCA_900490015.1). NCBI lineage: Eukaryota > Metazoa > Arthropoda > Insecta > Hymenoptera > Megastigmidae > Megastigmus > Megastigmus stigmatizans. The sequence goes on from UELV01081241.1 coordinate 4,966, forward strand.
AAATGTAAAAGAAAATCTGATTATTTCATAAGGTTTACGTGTAAAATTGTAATTGCGCAAGGATGGATCCTTGGTCATTTCCGTGCGGAATCCTTACGGATATTATTAGCTGAGGATAGTTACCTATTAATGTATTACATTAATTTTTTTTCTTGATTCTGCTAAAATAATTCTGTGTTTTAATAATATTATTATTTTTTATTGATATAATAACTTAAGAAACCAATGATATATTCGATTTTTAAATGAATTCACCGTTTCCTTGTTTTCTTAATTTAGCACATTATACTATACTCTGTATTGTGCTGTACCAATATAATGACTATTATCTAACATCATAAATCTAATTTCTATATATCTAAAATATTATTCTACATTTATTTTTGAATATTGGTCTACATTTATTTATGAAACTTACTACTGTTTTTATAATACTTACATAAAGAAATAGAAATCTCAATATTCTCTTATGTGTTAATATATATAGCACATTTCCAGTATCAGGATCTATTACAGGTAAACGATGGATTCTATTATTTATTAAAGTTTTGATAGCATCAAACAATGAAGCATCAGGTCCAATGCTGACCAATGGATGAACTTGCTCCTTAAGAACCTCTATAAACATATATATTTCTTATTATATTAAATTAACAACAACATAAGATTATATGGATTGTGCACATAATTAAAAGGTTCAAATTAAACAGCATTTACATATAAAGCTTGAGAACATAGATTAAAATTTTAAGGTATTACTATAGTCAAATTAGATGTACTTTAGGATAAAATTTATGATATATCAATTTTACTACCTATCCTCATAGACAATTAAAATTTTAGAGACTACGGTAATCGCCTTGTACAACTTAATATATATCAATATTATTTATATAACTAGCTCGTACGATAGCATTCCAGCGCGAAGCTTTTTGCATGCGAGACACGACCATCACTGCTAGTGCTTCGCGCTCGCATTCTGTTGCTGTCTGTACAACTGGTTTCACTGTTATCTTGAAATGAATCGTTCCTAGCAAAAACTGTTAGATAGAGACAAGTATTTTTATGTTAATGCCCAAAAAGCGGCCGTTTTTAGCTTATTTAAGCATTTTGAATTGTTTTACCACTGTTATCTTGGAAGGAATTGATTTTAGAGAACAAAAAAGATGTATTTTAGATCTTGAACTTTGTTTATTTATACTTCAAGATATATTAATTTTTTTTCAAGTTATAGCTAAAAAACGTTTTTTGAACATTATTAAGAGATGTGCCATTTTGGAGCCTTTCAATGGATATAGCCCAAAATAGGAACGCTGCAGCTGTGGGATACTAAGACCACACAGACAGCATAGACTGCCCGGTAGAAAAAGGAGTAAAGATATTGAAAGATGATTGTCGGAAGAGAGAGAAGGACGCTACGTACCGCTACCAAGGTATAACAGCCCAATTGAAAGGCAAAGATCAGGACGGAGGTTCGCCTGACGGGGCGAGGCAGCTCGGATGCAGAGGATGAGTGGATCGGGCCACCATCTAACGCTGCACTCCTATCATCGTGGAGTGCATTAAAATCCTGAAAGGATGGGGATTGAAGTTTACTGGTGAAGATAAAGAAGGGCCGGAGGACTTATTAACGAGAGTAAAGGATGGCAGATGTAGCATGGGGCTTACGGATAAAGAAGTGTTGAGGGTATTGACGAGCGTACTCGACAAGGTTGCGAGTCGGTGGTATAGGATAGTGGTCAAGGAAGTTCAAACTTAGAGAGAATCCAAGAAGCATTTCCACCATCAGTTGGTAAAAGAACTGGACAGGGAAGAGCTCTGGGAGGACGTGCGCAAGCAAACACAAGGAAAAGTCAAGGAGATCTCGGCATTCACTTCCGATTTCCGATATATGATCGGATATTTCAAGCGACTACCGTTGGAGAGGAAGCAGCTGAAGTCAATTTATAGGAATTCGTTGCCGAAGTACCGCAAAGTGATTGGGTAGAAGCCATTACACTCTATAAGCAACATGGAGAAGTATTACCCGGAGTGTGAGAAGAAAAACGAGCTGCGTAATCGTTATGTGCCGCCACCACAGAATGAGAAAACAAATATTCTGAATTCCAGATACGAGAAGTCTACGAAGAAAGTCCGGCCATCGTAGACGAAAAAGAGAAGCTCCGGTACTTGCAAGGCTGGATTTCTCAAAGCCCTTTTCCATACAATGCGATGCTTGCGACTATCCGGTAGGAACAGTGTTGACACAAGAGGGAGTGGATGGCGAACACCTGAGAGTACACGCCAGCCGGGTACTTACGCTGGCCGAGAAAAACTACATCACGACGGAGAAGCAATTCCTAGCATTGGTGTCTGCTGTGATAAAGCTAAGACCGTACATTGAGGGGTACAAGTTCACAGCTGTAACTGATCATAGTACGCTAAAATGGCTCTAGACGACGAAAGAACTAACAAACCAGATAGCGAGGTGGTTACTAGAATTACAGCAGTTAGACTTCACGATTGTGTACAAGAAGGGAACGCTCAATCAATTGTCCGATTCCTTATCAAGAATGTTCGAGTCAGAAGAATGGGAAACAGCCGCGTTCAGGGAGGTCCAAGATCCATATTATCTGAGACTTCTTAGTGGAGTGACCGAAACACCACAGAAATTTTCAAAATGAAAAGCAGAAAACGGATCACCGGAAGGGATTATGCAATGACGTACACCAGTTTGTGGCTCTGTATTCTCAATGCCAGAAGTATAAGATCTCTCAATTAGGAAAATAAGGCTTAATGGGAGAGAAAATAGTCGACAGACCATGGGCAGTGGTGGCTGTGGATTTAATGGAGTTTCCATAAAGTAAAAGTAGACACAAATACCTTGCTGAATCTCAGGAACTATTTAACAAATGGGTAGAGGTCAATTCCCAAACCAAAGCAAATGAGTAGTTAGGGCATTAGATGAACTGATCTTATTTAGGAGCGACGCGCCCAACTTCTTACTCACCGATAAGGAACAGGAATTTGGCAACAAAAACTTTAAATCGATGTTGGAAGAGTATGGAATCAAGTATGTAACCACGCCACCCTATTACCCTCAGGTAAATCCGGTAGAGAGGAGTAACCGGACAATGAAGACGATGATCGCTATGTTTATAGACAGTGACCAGAGGTATACATTATTCAACTATCAACGCGCAACCAGTCCAGTTGTTTTCTATAAGGGGTTATATGTTCATCACTCCGAACACCATATATAAATCGCACACATATATTTTTCAGTTTCAGTAACCGTATTTTTTGCTCTTCGGACGCGTCAACACACACTACAACGCAGTAGTCAAGATGGGGTAAGACTAGAGCTTCAACCAGTCTTCTGCGTAAAGTCTCAGTGGTACGTGCCCTTATAAATCGCAGGTTGTAAAGGGCTTTATTTACATTTTTAGTTACACATTCGACCTGCGGTTTCTATGTTAATTTACTGTCTAATGTAACACCGAGACTCACGAGGTTGTCGGAAAAGGCACAACCACTTCATCCCCCCCCCCTCCATATCAACGTCTGGCAAGCCTATTTTAACTAAAACATTAACGTATCTACGAGAACCAAATATAATTGCTTTAGTCTTGCCAGCATTGAGACGAAGAGACAAGGGCTCGGCCCACCTCGACATCAATCGCGCCGCGTTAGACAGGCGAGCTATGTCCTCCAGAAGTTCATCCACGGGGATTTGCAGATAAATCTGGAGGTCATTGGCTTATAGCATGAGCTTGACGGTCATTGATATAGAGACTGAAGAGCAATGGCCCGAGGACTGACCCCTGTGGCACAACCAAATTTGTCTCAACCTACGGGGAACAACCATTTTTTGATAGAGCTAAAGATGGAGCGGAAATCTATTTTAAAGTCGTCAACTACTGATCGGCATTCAGATCACCCATAATCAAGTTCTGACTGTAATTGCCACTAAGGTCTCAGAGAACTGAGAAAGTCAGGACCACTATTGACATCTATTTTGTATGGGCGATAAACAACATCCGCAAAGATTGGTGGCAACTTACCAGTTTGAACCTCACAAAAAATAAATTTGTGAATATCTGGCTTACCAGGTCTAGAGCTGTTGGATTTAGCAGTTGGATGGAGCGTCCATGCCCTCTATAGTAGGCATCGGCAATTACCCGCAGGTCTGCAGCGCAAGCAAAAGTATGCGCGCGCTCTCCAACTTTCCTCCTGACCAAAAATCTGCCACCACTATGCCAGATGTACCTGAAGCCAAGACTTAACGCCAATTGATGATACGCAAGTGTGAACGGCGGAAATATCCGAAACGTTGCCTTTCGAGTCGATCTTTGCTGGCGTAGAAGTGTGAAGAGGAGTAGTCTCCCGTAGCTCGGAAACCCGCTGTACACTGGCCGAAGATGTATTTGGTGCCTGCACGCTAGCAACCCGCCGAACACTGGCAGAAGATATATTAAGCGCTTGCACTCCAGTAACTCGCTGCACACCGTAAAGTATGCTCGTACAGTTTTCGCCGCTTCCCCCCACTGGCTGCTGTTACTGCCGCTATCGACTACAATGTTACATTAAATTAATCTTCTTGAGCATCTTGGAATGAAAACAGAGCTATAGATCGGAATTCAGATGTTGTACAAGGGATGTTCTTCTTCAGTGCTACCAGTCTTGCCCTTTTCCAGCTGCTCGGAAAGATCCCACGAGTTAAGGAGGTGTTGAAAATCCTGACTAAGTGTACCGCGATTGCCGGAATGGCCTTTACTATTACATTTTGCGGGATATCGTTTTCACCCCTAGCTTGTGAGGAAAAATGAGAAATGGCCAGGATGACGTCCACTAAGGTAATCATCGAGAAAGAAAAGCCCTCTCTGGCGGTGGGCAGAATATAGTTCATAATCTCATCGAGTTTCTCGTGAGGCGAGAACGAAATCCTTGCAAAATGGAAGTTCAGTTCATCCAGCACGAAGCTGTACACCTTCTCCTTACTCTTCGGCAGCAAGCCCAGGCTGCGCAGCTCGGTACAAATATCCTTCCTCTTATTCAGTGCCTGCTGAACCTTGTCACAAAGGAAGGAACAGCGCTCCTGATCTAAACGGCCCTGATTGTCATCAGCAAAAACTTGCCAAGCAGACGAACATCGCCCGAACTTCTGTAACGGCGATAGATGGCGTCACGCCGCGGTCTTATGGGGTGCATTTATCAACCCCAATCCATGGAGTATGGCGTTTTTGTGGATTTACCGTTTTCAAGGGAGCCAGATGGTCAATCGCAGCAGTAAGCTTAGAACTGAGACAATCCAGTCCGATATCCAGGTCCACATTGTCGGCAGCCAGTGCAGTCAAATCACAGCACTGTAGTTACTCCAGCAAGTCTTCGACTTGTATGCCATTGTAGTTCCTAAAGCTGAATCTCTCGAATGGAGTAGCAGCATAATGCAGACCAATGATCACATCAATAATTTATGCCTACTGTGGAAAGCCGCCACATGCTTACCAAAGTTATGGACAGCATCATTCTCATTCACGAGTATAAGGTCAATCTAGGTGTCAAAAGTGTCAGAGTGACGAGTCTCATCATGTTAGATAATCTTCAACGCAAGTTCATCACATAAGCGCCCGACGAACCTGGCATCATCAAATGAAGAGAGTAGATCCGCGTTAAAGTCACCTATTATTATTTTGTGGTTGTAATTACCACAGGACTCGCGGAGAGTCGTCACGAAGGCAGCATCAGCCCGGAAAGGCACCTTAGGTGGTCGATGGATGATAGAGAACAAGACTGGAGGCGAGTCACCTTACTGTACCGTGCACGACAAAAATTCCTGAATACCTGATTTAAGGCTATCATATCTAGCTACTATACTTGCTTTCAGATCATTGTGCACATATAGAGCGACTCCACCTCCATTTACATTACAATCCTGTCTAATGAGACTAAAGCCATCCACCTGAACAAGACTATCATCCACCTTTGGCCGAAGCCACGTCTCTGCCACTCCAAATAGATGATAAGAATCACCGTCCAATAAGAGCTGGTAGATTTGCTCAATGTGAGCTCGAAGAGAGTTAACATTGAGAAAACTTGCCTTAATCCTTCCCTATTTTTGCGCCTCTGCTCTCCGTTGCCTCCATATAGTCAAGGTCCATTAGGTGTCACAGGCTCATCGATAGGTTTAAGCTGTTCACGTGGCACATGCGCGGCCGTACGATTAGATCTACCACAATTCACCTCCGCAATTTCAGCCAAGTCAGAGGCAGAGACAAAGGTGTGTACATAAGCGCTGCCTCTTTTCCTCACAGTAGAATTTGTCACCCCAATACTAGGCGTATCTAAACCCAAAACCAGTAGCAATTCTGTTCAGGTCCAAAAACGATCTGTATTTTGGAGATGTCAGCAATTCATTTAGAAAAAGTTTTTTTCTTGGCAAAAGGATGATATGATTCCCCGACGCTCACTTGGCATCTAAAACCTCCCTAACGCGTCTCGCAGTGGTCAGACGAACAACCAAGAGAAGAGATCGGCCTACATTGGAGGACCTAGCAGGCTTACCCTCATTCGTGGATGACTCCAAGATTCTCCTACGTCCCAAGAATCGCGCCTCGAGAATTTACGCCCTCTTAAAAGAGGGTAGAGCAATCTGAGTATTGTGTATGCCAGGTCGAATATTTTGTCAGCGTAATCTACAAACTTCTCTGGATCAGGAAAACCAGAGATAATTACACCGTCACACTCAAAATGATCACTGCCTGATAAGTGAGCGTCAGAGAGCCTATGAGGGAAACTCAAGGAGGCGTTAAGAATCTCACTCCCAGCCAATCCTGGCGTGCCCAAGCGCGTCGCAGGGGGTCCAGATGTGATGCCATTCTCAATCACCTAAAGCTGCTTCGCCAGACCATCGACCAAGATCTGCAATTTTTCATTCTCCTGGGTCAGCAACAGTCGATCCTGGTGTATTTCCTGCAGAAGATCTGATATCGTATTATCAACTAATTCGAATCGATTACAAAAAACATCTATTGTTGTGGTAGATATTCAACTGATCGGAGGGATGCTGATGGTCGCAAAAGGATCCGCACTATCGCTAGCTGGCGTAGAGGCAACTAACGAGGGCTTTACTGTACCCTTAATAGAATGATTCTGAATCAAAGTTTTTGCTATGGCATAAGTAGGCGTTGTATAGGGGTTTTCCAATACACTCTTTGCGCAAGTTTCATACAGAGAAACAATTTACTTTGAAACGTTAAGCTTAGCCCCCTCTACCTCAGTCATTACATGACAAACATTATGACACGTTTTTTTGGCATTTGTGACATCGCAGTATTACAGCAGTTTTATTTTTATATGTTGTTTTACATACCAAGCAAGAGTTTGGAAGCATTTTAAAGGGCTTGGTTACTGCAAATAATCATGCAAAATATGGACGCAAATGATAATCACGCAAATATTAATCGCAGCAACAATCACACAAAATACGCAAATAATTGGCCCATGAAATTACTTCATATTAAACCAAGCTCACGCTTATACTTATATTTGATTAAAAGAATTAAACAAATTAACAAATTTTCAAATTAACGAATGAAACGATTAACAAAAATTTCATAAATTAGCAATAGCCTTAAAATAAAATAAAATAAAAGTATAAGTAAAAATGTAAAATCTTAATGTTGAAGATACGTGCAAACATACACATGTATACACATATATATTAGCCCATTAACGACCAAGACCCCGAATTTTCAATATCTTTTTCAAGGTCTTTTTTCAACTAAAAAAAAGGTTTGAAAAAATTTGAAATAGACCATATCCAACGTATTTTAAGCTGTTCTTTCGAATGGTGATACCGATTTTTTGTTAAAATACTCCTGCAAAAAAATATGGCGCGTTTTTCACGAAAAAAAATTAAAAAATTTGGAAATTTTCAACTTCATGAATTTTTTTCATAAGGAAAATGCAATGACAATAATTCAAAATACTGCAAAAAAGTACAATCGATGTTTAAATATTA
>UELV01081242.1:0-13530 GCA_900490015.1 Megastigmus stigmatizans
GTACATATGTGTATAGTCATATATAATTATATTGAGACAATATACATATATATTTATATATAATCATAGATTATTATATATGGTTATATAAATATATATATATATATATATATGGTTATATATAATTATGTATAAATCATTTTTCCCCGGGAAGCTTAATTTTCTACGAGAATTGGAAGAATAATAAGTATTATTTAACTAAAGTAAATATTGTTTCGCGCAAGTTGAACTTCTAATTATGATAGGTAGCTTTATTCAGCAACCTACTTTTCGCAAATCAATATCAATACAATTTAATGCATCTGGATTATACAAAAAAAATATTGCTATTATCTTAGAAAGTAACATTTGTCAGAGTTTCACTCGTGAAATTGCAATATCGCACTTAGTAAATTTTCCATTTAATGACACGGATACAACCTTGCGACTCTGTTCTATTTTTGGTCTATTAGCTCCTGAAACTGTCTTACCAAGTAAACGGAGGCGTGCAAATCCCGAAGAATGTAAACAATCAGTACATAGAAACTGCAGGCAAACTTACTTGTGTTGGAACTTTGTGTATCCATAGGCGGCGGGGGGTCATTAAATGGCCGGTACATGGTATTTTCCGCCTCAGGAGGCGAGACGCTGAAACAAGAAAGAATAAAAGAACATCTCTTTAATTGATTCGTATACGAAACTAAGTAAGAATCGTCCTAAATGAAAACTCTCTCAACATGCAATTCACGTCGATTGAATATTCAAAGTCTAGTCTTAGTTTACAAGCCTAATCTCCTTGATGAATTATCGAGCGGCGCACTTGGGTTTTATATATCTCGGGATTAAAAGATATATATACCGGACGATGAAATTTGTTTTTCTCTGGGAGAGATCGAGTCAATTTCCTTGACGGTAGCTGTGTGTGTGTATTATATAGAGCGGGTATTTCCTAGGTTAAGCTTAGAGACACACGCGAAGTTTCCGCGTTTTCATTATTTCGCTCAGGACGGAAGTTTTGCGCCATATAATGAAAGTAGGGCAGCGCGCGGCAAAGTTATTGTATAGTTAATAATCGTATGAATAAGAAATGGGTTGGATTATTTACTTTACTTATACTTAGTTGACCAAGTCTTCAGACTCGTTGTGATTTTCTATCACACGTTTAATTGCATATTCGGACATGAATTTCTTTATAATACAATGTTTATTTATGATCTAAAGTTACAGAAAACACAAGTAAATCTAACAGACGTTTAGTAGACTGACTGAATTGTTAACATTTGCATGTAATGAGTCACAGTTGTAACGTTTTCACATATATTTTTGAATATATGCATTGCAATTAATATACCACTTGCGAATCCTATACGAAAGCAATGAATATAAACCATTTAAATAGGACAAATTCGCTCAATTTACAATGTCAGCTTTTTTATTCTAACTGAGAAAACATTGTTTTCTCTTCACATATTTTCGTGTTTTCAAATTTTTTTTGTAAGTGTGCAAGTATCTGCTTTTTGTCGAAAAAGATATGTCAAGATCGCGCGACCGTTCATTTGTTGACGCTGAGCACAAGAAAACTGCAGATATAAAGAAATGCACTACTCTTTATTTTCAAGTCTGTTTTCTCTCGACAGTTAATTTGATACTCAAGAACCTCGAGTACAAAAGCATTAATCTTTCAAAGGTTTCGCATCGTTTATTTAAGTTCTCGACAGTAGTGAGGTGCAAGAATATGATGATATTTATTACTAGAAGCTCCATCTCATAAGTATCAAAGTAGAATTTTATCATTATTTTCCGTCCCCTAAACCATGATCGATAATAACAGCTGCTAAAAATAATATTACGAACACCGCACAAAACGTACCATTTGAGAGCTTTTTTAAAATCTATTTCGCCAGACAAATATTATCAGATATCTTTCACGAGCGAACAGTTCAAATATCTAGCCATCTCTCATCAAATAAATCTCTCGCATTCGTTTTATCGATACGCCAGTGTATATACGATCAGATTAGATCGAAGATTCGCGAGCAAAATTTCGCTGCGCGACCGTCTGGAATGCCTAGAGCATTACCATATCAGACGAATGCGATGAACAATTGAATTGAATGAAATTGAATTTATTAATTAAGTAATGTTGGTCAATTCTATGGAAAAATTTATAATATTAAATAAAATTAAGTTGGATAAACATTTATCTACATGCTCTGATGAAACTCATCAAACTTCAAAAACGTATCGTTAATAAATCTAGTTATCTGACATATCTGAAAAGTATCACAGGATATTTACTCAAAACTTTAGACAGCAAATTCAAGGTAACAGTTCTTATTGAAATTAAAATTTCTCGAACCGAAATACGCTTCAATAGTAAAATGATGACTTCTATAATACTTCGTACAAGATGCAACTTTTAACGTATACCATTCGCTTTACCTCGCGTTCATTCGAAACCCATTCAAGATTTCTTAAAAATCCATTTCGTTTCCGGGCACAGTAATAATAATAATAACCAGCACCGGGTGTGAAAGAAAAAAGGCGAAGGTTCGGCCGCGTGTGGCGCGCGTACTTCGACCCCATTTTTATCGAACGACCTCGATCGCTCTCGCCACTGAAATATCGAGGGATATTTCCGTCGCCCGCGGCAGCAACGCGACGCCGGCAACGGAAAAGCCTGTCGGTCTGCAAAAGGCAAAAGGGTGCGGAAAATCGCGGTAATGCGGAGGAAAGGAGAGGATATGTAGAGGATACTGGAGGCCAAGTGGATCTTTCTCTCTCTCTCTCTCTCTCTCTTGGAGGAGACGGGATATTTGGCTTAGATACTTGCTCGGGAGGTTCGACTGCTGCAATTGGGCTGCAATTGGGTTATGCTTGGCGGCGACTCGCTGACATTTTTATCGACGCCCGACATCGCCGAATTATCGTGATGCGCTTCCTTTATGCATTAGCGACGATAGATCACAACCCCGTTGTACATTAAAATACTTCCGGTTTTATTTATTTTTATTTTTTCCGACGTTGGAATTTTACCGGGGGTTGGTTATAACGCATGCACTCGAATTGCTAAAGATTGATTATAAAGCGAAGTAATCAAACCTCTTATTTATAGGTAAGCTTAGCCGTACTAATAAACGGTGGAGGTCGAGTAAGCTCTTTGACGTTTAAGGAAGCATAAATGTAGCGAGTGCGTCCAACTATAAATATAATAATAAATTTTCGTTTTTTCATCACGCAGTTCATAGTTTGCTATAAAGGGTGCCTTTTATCTATAATATAAAAGGCGAGTTATAAAAGTCAGGATGACAGTAAAAGTCTTATGATAAATGTATGACTCTTTTAGATCGGCCAGTTCTCCATTTTCAGCTCTATTTATACCATTTCTACTAAAAGTTTTTACGCGCAATCATCAAAATCGAGTTGACTGTCTTTATCCGAAGAAATGTGTATAAGAGTATTTTGAAAGCCAAATGTAAACTTTATCTCGCTCCCTATGTGTGCAATGGAAGGGTGGAAGAATGGAAAGGAAATTTTATTCAGCTCCATCGATATTTTTTCTAAAAATTTTCCATTTCTATATTGACCCAAGCTCTAGATGCCAACGTATTTAACGGACGTTCTTCGGCAAATCGATTTTATATTGATTTTTTAACAGTTTTAGTATACATTGCGCTATTAAAAACATTGTGATATTTAATTTCAAAGTTGGCAATTTTAAAATATGGAAAATATATGCTTAGATGTATTAAACACACATTTTTAATAATTTCAAATTTAATTTTAGAACGTATTTTAAAAAAAAATAGTATGTCATATTAGACTTAAATAGAAATAGGTATACGAAAATGATCAGGGTTTGTGATACTAACTTCAAAGATACTCCAATTTAAAGATATGCAATAATATCACAATTATATTTGTATTGTGGTACAGTTTGCACAAAAGTGTATGTTACACTTCGTTTTTTTTTTTACATTTATATGATTTATTTTAATATATTTTAGTAAATAATAGATTTTATTAATAATGAAATTAAACGATGTCTTATAAAAGGAAACAACTTTTTGATAATACGAGCCGAAGAACGTCTTTAAGGACCTTCCTCCTTCCTATCTCTACTCCTTCCACATATACATATACGTACAACTATGTATACTCATGACTCCAGCTTACTGAAAGAAAATGCTAAATGACTATATGTATCGATTATTGCACCACGTATAGTAATAGCTTATGTAAATTACGAAGAACATGACACACGATAATAACTTCATCCTTTAAGAACTTAATTGCCGAGAAACAGAAAGGTCTTTTAACGAAGCCAATTGTTTACATTAGAATATCACAGTTTTCATACATTCGTGTGCACCTATAAAACGCATAAACCAAGTATAGTTGAACGAATCGATCGCAATTAACGTCAGGCACGAACTAAGCTGTCAGCGTTTCCGCGAAAGTTCATCATCGTCCAAACCATCAACAATGTTTCACGCCCTCTCGCCAAGTCCAAATAACGCAGGCATATAAAAGTCATCGAGTAAAATTTCATAACCCATAGGCGTAATAACTTCATTGTTGTATTCCTCGCGAGACCGACTGACCGAATATATCGATCGGCGTATAAATCCCGTGCGTTGCTCGCATCTAAAATAACCCCTTAACCTCAACAACGAAAACCCCACCAAGTCTATACATCTCGTATAAGCCACTTTCGTCAGTGCGTGTGTGTGTGTGTGTGTGTGTGTGTATGTGTGCAGTGCCAAGGTAAAGACTCCGGTGTAAAACAAAGGAAAAGCTGAAAGGAAAATTGGACTATTGGTGAGGCAACTCGCCACGCGACTAAGGCCAAACAAACTCACGCGCGGCGCATGCGGAATTATATTATTCCTGTGCCGCTCTACAAAACGCGATCTTTGACACACGAGAGTTCGCGTGATCGGCACCGCGGCGATCATTGGCCTGAAAAGCGCACGACTTTTCTGCATAACACACTCTGCATCGAAATAGAATTTTAACGTCGGAACTATACGACCCTCGAAAGTTAGCACGCGAAACCTCGTCTTCGCGATTGAGACTCTATCGCTCGCGGAAGTGGGTGGGACATATAGTCTTCTCTCGCTTTTACAAACTCGTCCCATCCTGTTTTCTTCCTTTTTTTTCTTCTTTTATTTTTTTATTTAGCGCCTGGCTGCTGACGGCTATAGCGTCAGGTACATATCGTTGACGCGATCGATATCATACTTCGTTGCTGCTGCTGCCGCTGCTGGTTGAAATTGTATTATAGAGCCCGAGCGTGGAGTTATTATGTGGAGGGTAGGGGATTAATACTGGATGGGTGACGTTGGTGAACTTTTTTTTGTTTTCAGATTACGCGAGTGGTTTTATGGATTTTTATGGCGCTGCCGAGGACGTAATTGCGGATTTGACATACTTTGTGGGTGTAATTTCTTTTCTTCTATAATGGTTCAACTGTTTTTAGTATGAGAGTTGCAGATCGAGTGGTTTGGTTTTTTTTTTAATGAGAATTTAGTAGAAGAGTATGGACATGATTTTAGGAAATCTTTTATGAACTTTGAGCGTATAATCTTGGATGTACTTTTTTCGAGCTATGTAATAATTTTGAGAAAAATTTTTGGTAGAAAGAGGATTTAGTGCCTCGTGTGATTAAAAAAAGGTGACGTAACGACAGGGTGATCTTATTAAGTCGTTTTTTTTACACGTAAAAAGTAATATTACATGTTAACATTAAAGTATCACTACATATTATTTTGTAATTTTTTTTTTTTTTAATTAAAGGGAATTTGTATTTCACTGTCATTTTATAATATTCATGCTCATTAAAAGTTCATGAACAACATTATTTGAAGACAATAATTGATCCTGTAAACTAATAGACAGCTTTAACTAAAGCGATTATATAGCTTTGCATCACATTGCTATTAGCTTATAACTTTCCAGGGATCAAGTTTTTAAACCTTTTTATTTGTTAAACTATACAGTCAGGTTTTTATAAACTACAGATTCTCTAGTAAGATAATGTATACAGAGAAAATTTCCTATTCTAAGAATAAGTATTCTTTAGTTAAATAGAGATCCTAGTTTTTTAATCTTTCTCAATGATCTAAAATTATGATTATTATTTTCATGTTAAAATCGATATTCAACTATTTGAGTACAATAATAGTGCGGATTTTTGAATTATTCAGTCCTAAAAGCTCATCGAAAACTGCAGTCATCGAAAACTGCAGTATTGAAAGATCTATAAATATTTATTTTTCAATAGGAAGCAGTAGAGAAGCTAGAATAAAAAGGAATATTAGAAAAATTTTACGGCTCCATGAAATAGAGCACGACGAAAGCTTTCAGCCTACGTATTCAACCCGCGTATTACCGTAATAGAGGACATAGAAGACTCAAGATTAGAATCTCTGATAATATCTAATTTACTTATTAGAAAAAGGGTAATTTTTGTAAATGTATTTTTGTAATACAGTGCTGGTTCGTTCGTTAATTCAGTAATTTTTCAGATGAATAATCTATAATTGAACATTTTAACCGATAACGAAATAAGAGCAACGATGAACGAGGATGAAAGATCTGTCATTATCGCTTAGTAACATCTATTAAGGACCGATTTATTTCCAATATTGCAGACGAGAGCGAACAGAGGCTATTATCACCAAACTTAACTACCCTCAACGGATAATGCATCTTGACCCTTTGCGCGCCCAGATTACTGATTAATCCCCCGCGAGAGACACTCAATTATACTGATATCCAGGCACTTTTTGAATACTCGGTCAGCTGCGCTATTTTTTATGCTTAGCAAATGTTGTAGTCAGCATAGTAGCTAGATAATATATTATGAAAAATTACAATAGAGCGAATAACTGCACCCCTGAGACATTTTATACAATGAAATGTTAAGAAAGAGAATTGAGAATAAACTTATCGTGAATCGCAGGCCTTACGTTAATACAGAAACTTGAAAGGAATTGTCGTGTATAAGTAAAAGTATTTCTTTAATATTCATAACAATCGTTGAAAGTACAAATTATTAAATATGTCCAATGGCAAATTATTATATATAGAGAATGTGAAAAATTTCTCGCGCCATTTGCGCAGCGTGTCATGATAAATCCCTTTCAGATATATCCCAAAAACCGGATATTACTGATGAATCGCAATATAACGGTAACATCTGTTTCGCAATTTCGAGCTTTATTAGATATTTTAAAGTTCGACAAGTATTGATGGTATTTAATAAAGGGAAAAGAAATCCGAAACGATAAAATATGTTTGTTGTTGTACAATGTTTTTGCCATTTTTATATTATTACTTATCTAAGGCTTCAAAATGATGGTTTACAAATATGTTAGTAATATCGTTACGTCTGATCTGATCTCTCAAACTACTTTTTGATCAATATTTTCTGTTGAGAGTTTTCTAGAGTTTCTACTCTAAACAATAAGAAAAATAATGAAAATGTTGGACATAATAGATTTTTAACTTTATTTAACTACTTCAAGAATTAACAACTGAATTCTGGACGTTCGTCATTATTAATTTCTTGAACTTCATTATGGAATTCGAGGCAATATTAATTAAGGTCAAGCAAATGAAAGTCAATTAAGAGTTCCATTCAACAAATCTACATAAGTTGTAATGTAGCTTCACTTTCTTGTTATTCCTTACGTATTTTAAAATTTTAACGAAGGAAAACCCCACAAACAAACTACTCTCGCAATTTAAACTGTAATAAACATATATTCAATGAATACGCCATTATTGATCGCAGTAATATATTGATCACCTAAGCCCTTGCAACTGTCACTCGCAGCTATAAAATCACTGGATTTAATCTTCCGCAAAAGAATATCGCTAAACCTCAAAACAGCTTGAACATGGAGGATACTCGATTTCCCTGAAATCCACTTCAAATATCCGAATACTAGACATGGATCACGAAATCCAATTAATAGTTCGATTCCTCGATTAAAGTACTTTTATTTCTGAATAAATTAAAAAAATTAGTTTGTAAAGCCATATTTTAACTATAGAAAATGAATTATTTATTGTATTATAAAGTTATTCTATCCCTGGAGGTATGCGTATTTTAATCAATACAAATACTGGGTATTTGTACACCTTAGTACAGTAATAAATGGGATTTAGTTGGAATGTCATAAATTATACAATTTATACGCGAGTGTATATGCACAGTTGAACTTTGGTCACCAAAAACTTCGGATATTAAGCACGGCCAAAGTCTGGTTTATTGATGGTAGTAATGCATAAACTTTGATTGCGCGATTTCCAACTCGACATTGGATGTATAACGTCGCCGAATCTGTCCACCGAGGCTTTTTATGGCGTCGCACCTTCTAACATTTAAAAAATTTAAGAGACTTTTTTTTTAACTGCAAATCACGTACATTTACAATTTAAATTATTATGTTTTCCCATTTCGCGTACAAACGCAATATTATAAGCACGACGCGACTTTTGCCATAATTCGCGGGGGCGCAGGATTTATACATCGAGCGTCGGCTTTCGGCCATAAGTGGAATCACCGAGGATCGCCGTGATGAATTCACGCGGCGAATTGGACCGTTTCCGGGGGGAGATCCAAAAATTGCGAGCCTCGGTATAACAGCTCGACTCTCGGCATCGTAACTGGGTATAATGGCGCCCTGCCATTTCCGCGTCACTGGCCAATTGTATTACATAGTACCGCCGGTCCCTTTCTACTGTATACACCTGCATAACTTTACCCCGACATTCACCCTGTACAGTTTGATTCCGCCTATATAGTCGGAATATAATAAAAGTATACTTATATATTTAAGTAATTAATATTTGCAAATTGCATCGATCGGTCCAGCATTGTATCCGAGCGGGTATATATACGAAAATTCGTATAAGCCGTTTCGAGAGGTCAGCGTACGCGATTATCGGAACAAAGGTAAGGAATTAATATGTTACAAGTTGCCGAGCGTTGTTGACCGACGGAGTTGATTGACGCTTTGTGTGTGCGTCAGTGTCTTCAGGCCGTGGACTGTTTCGGAGGAAGTGAATTTGCTAATGATCGAAGATACGCGATTGGTCATTTGCTATAGGATTGTTTCCTTGAATTGATTTCTTAATTGGTGATACGCAGCGACAAACTTGACTTACTTCTTCAAACGAAATGTGCCTGTATAGCTATTATAGTTCGAGATTTTACATATAACAATGTTTTGGAATATCGTTTAGATATACACAAGGTTTTTTTGTATTGTTGATGATTCGTTGAAGTACGCGCGTTTCTTTGTGAGAAGTTATTTTTGGATTTGATGATAAAGGCTGCATTATAATTTAGATATTGAAGTTCGCAATATTTAGCTTCGAAGCACGAACCGCGCGCATATGCAGGGCAAAGCTACAAAAATGGTCGTAATGCGAAAAATTTAATTTAGCAAGAATAGAAAGTTTTCGGTTCGGGCGTTTTATGAAACAGGTTATAGGGTTGGCCGGATGCTTTTATGTTAAATGTATAGGCAGAGTCTAAATAAAGCGAGAGAACAAAAGCCTCGCATTTAGGTGATTCCATGTGCGCGACCTCCCTACTAGAAATCCTCAAACTGACAATAAATTATTCAACGTAATTTAGTATTCGGCACCGTTCCATCTGCACAAGATCTGCACAAGATTTGCTGAGCTATACGCGCTCTGAGATGTCAGGATTACCTTTTAGGTATTTAGGCATTTGAATTTTCCACTCGGTTTTATAAATGGAAGAAAAAAAACTAGGGCTTTAACTGTGCTACGACTATCCTGGCATATGATAATAACGTTCGCAATATTAATTCTCTTTTTTTAATCGTTTTATCAATGTCTGACTTAATGTTCAATTTATATTTAATTCCTATCTTGGTAATATTTAATTTTATCGCTAATGACGAAACATGTATTTAAAATTATATAATTATGCAAGATAGCTACTTCGCAATTATTGGATTTTATATTGTAGATGTTTGCAATAAAAGTATCGTTTATTTCTCCTCGACAAAAAATTACAATGTCTTTTATAATTTTCGACTTCATTATTTCATTGTAAGTGCAATAACTAATTTTATTCAATACTTATATTTAAAAAGTTTCTTTAATTGACATTATTTGTTTCTTTAATTGATACTATTCGCATATATGCCTTGTAATATTAAGAAATATCTGAATTTCACCGCCTTGAGTAACTTCATAATCATTGAACTGAAACGCAGAAACATTTTTGCTGCTTTGGCATTGCAATCGATCAATCTAATTATTTCATTGCTAAAACCGTGCTCCTAATTTGATTTACGGTTATTATGAATCGATTGTTCAGAGTTGTGAATTATTGAATTTAATCTAAAATTAATTTCAAACAATCGCAATTAATTTACTGAAGGACTGGAGTCAGCTTAATGGTCGAACTAATGAATAATACGATAATTGTTGCCGTTCCCAATGAATGATGTAATGAATTAATATACCAATATATTTAACGTTACCAGAACGATGATCAATGGATTATCAAGAATTTATTACATTTTATTTTATTTATTTTATTTATTACATACGCGCATTAAATATAGTTTAGAAAATATTGATTTCTCAAAGCTGAAGATGATGTACAAGTAGATATAGTTATTTTCAGATTTAACCGTCGAACGATTAATTTTGGAGTGTTAGATGGCAGTTTATTGAGTTATTTAATTTTTGTGAAACATTCATATTCATGAATATTAAAATACTCAGACTGTCATATCCTTTTAAAATAATTCTTGTTTATTCGGTCACTCATTGTGAAGTTTGGTAAATATGGTTATCGATTGGTGTAAGTCAACACATGTACACGTTAAATATTGCACTGTTCTGTTGTTGTTTTGTAGTGTCTTTTTCACCCTTTAAGGCTTCAAAATATATATTATTAGCTATATAGGCCTTGTTTATTAAGACAAAAGTAATTAACACAGTTAAATACAGTAATTAATAGATCTTGTTTACATAGTATTATATTATTATTCATTGATCTAAACATTGATCATTTTAAAGTACATAGAACGATTGACATAGTTCCGCCATTTTTAGCATTAAACCTGGCTGCGTTAACGGATTATTTTTTGTCGTAATCCTAGACCTGCTTTTTAATTTCCTTTTGCATATAAGATACCGAAAGACTTGTGAATAATACATTTAATAAATTGCACACTAAACATACAAAAATTATTAGACTAAAATAAAAATGATTCTTTTTCTGCAATCGTTTATGTTTATACAAAAGACATTCGTAAATATGCAAACGACTGAAATCAAGAATTTAAACTGGGCAAAACAATATCTGTCGATCACCAGTGGATATTTAAATTTTATTCAACAATGCTATATTTTGGACATTTAGTAACGCAGTTGCATAAATCTATTTTATTATGTATAAATGTATATCTATGTAACTTAACTTTAAAATGTTATGACAAATCTGTTTTTAATTTAAAAAAAAATATTTTTAGACTTAAACTTTTACATTAAACTGAGTCTCTTAAGAATTCATTTGTAAAAGTAAGTAATATTTAATTTCTCGATGGACAAAATTTTTCTGTAGGCTACCGTGTTATGCCCATACAAAGTGCAAAGTTTGCAGTTGAAACTTCTCGTGAAGTTTCTTCGAATAAAACAAAATCGCAACTTGACAAAGTCTTACACAAAATAAGAATAAAAATGAATTTCTGCATTTATTTTTCATTCGATAGAAGCTTTCAGATAATTTCTCAATAAAAATTACTTCACGTTCACGTTCTACTCTAGACACACAACTGGAAAACATTCGGAGCTGGAGAAACACCGTTTCTCAATTTAAACCATCAGCACTATAATACAGCAGCGCCTCGGCCAATAAAATCGGTGTTTCCCCTGGGTAGGGAGAACGGTGTTACCCCCTTATAGTAACTTTCGGTCCACAGTTCCACAGAGTATACGAAACCATATAGGTCAGTCCCAAAAACGTAATACTTGCACCTCGACACGTATCATTCGCGCATGAATCACCAATTGTCGGCACGTAATACATCAATCACATAACGGTAAGCCCCACTGAGCCACCGCTTCTATATTCCACAAATTGCACCACCAGACAACAAAAACAACAACAGCAACAACAACAACAACAACAACAACAACGAAAACCAAAAAAGAAGAAGAAGACGAGGTGGAAGATGTAGGGATAATACGTATATACAGTCATAGGGAGGGAAAGAGGGAGGTGGGTGGTGGTGGGGGGGGAGGGTATATATAGAGGAGGTGGGAAGGGATCGGAAAGAAGAAGGCTCCTCCCTCGCCGACTCACCCTTGTCCAGGGTCTCTTTGGCCGCGTGTATGACCTTCCTCCTCCTGAGTCCGTCGCCCGTCATCATCGTACCCGTCGTCGTACCCGCAATCTGACCCCCATCTCCTCCACTCTGCACTAAACACTCGTCGTCCGTATTGTTGTGTGTCGCGGCTCTGGCCGCGTCCGTCTGCTGCACCTGCACGTCGTCCCGATTGATCGTCGGGTCCGCGGCCGCAGCAGCAGTGTTAACCGACCCCTCGCCGCCTGGCATAGTTGTCCCGACGCAGAGGACCGCAACTAGCCGCCTCTCCCTTCGCCGTGGACTTCTGCGCTTGTACTACTTGGCCACACGATATCTCTCTCTCTGCACACCCGAGAGCCGCCGCCACCACCGCCGCCGTCTAGCCGCTGCTGCAGCTTTTGAGCGCGCGTGCGCAGACTGGGTGGCGTCGGGGGGGAGGGAGCGACGCTACCGGCGCGGCGTTGCCGTCGACGTGTATCCTATATACCACCCCCTGCGCCGCGCGGTTACGTGTGCAGGCGCGCACCCCCCGCTATATCGTATGTCTGTGCGTGTCTGTGAGCGTTGGAATTGCCTGGCTCTCTATCTGCCTGTGTTTTGTATTCTGCGAGTCTCTTTTTCTTTCTCTCTCTCGCTGACTGTCTGCTTCGTCTATCCTACACCATTCTTCTCTGCCTCTCTTTCTCTCTGACTCAGCCTATCCGTACCCCCTTATTCTTCTTCTGCTGTTCTCTCTTTTAATCCCATTTTCTTACTTTATCCCGCTATCGCTTTATATTGCTCTTTGTGCTCTTACTATACTCTCTCTCTCTCTCTCTCTCTCTCTCTCTCTCTCTCTCTCTCTTGCTCATTTTCTTACATCCATAACTCGGCTGCGATTTATTCCCATCGACTTTTCCATTTTTCCGTAACGCAAGCATGCGATTCTTCCCGATCGCCACGTTTGTTTCCCACCTTCACCTTTCCATTACTCTCTCTCTCTCTCTCTCTCTCTCTCTCTCTCTCTCTCTCTCTCTCTCTCTCTCTCTCTCTCTCTCTCGGCTTTTATCTCCTTCCTCTGTTTCTCTTCCCTCCGTCCGTTTCGCTTATATGCCAGCAATCGTTGCACCGGTTAGCACCCTCGACTCTTGTACGTACACTACACGCGACCTTCTCCAACAGGGGCGTATCCACGTGTTGG
>UELV01081243.1:0-12822 GCA_900490015.1 Megastigmus stigmatizans
GACTTAAAACTCTACGCTTGTAAAGTAGAAAATTGAAAGTTTACTCTTTATATTAGAGTAAACAAACTAATTTACTCTCTTATAAGAGTAAACTATGAACTTTCTCTCAGACAAAGTAGAAAATTAACGTTTCACGCTTTACACATGGAGTAAATACTATATTTCTACAATTTAGCGGCAACTTTTACTCTTTAGAGTTTAGAGTGTATGGTTATATCTTTAGAATTTTTTTATTAATCATTATGAAATTTTACTCAAGTTTACAGATTATTGTTAGTATAAATTTGTTAAATTTTCAGGCATTAAAATTTTATATTTTTTGAGAAATTAACAATATTATGAAAAAAATCGGTTTTCTTTGGGACTTGATAATAGGTGTAAAACTGTTTAAATCTTTTCAAATATTTATATACAAATAGCATTTTCATTCCTTGAGAGCTGTATATTTTTTCTATACATTTGATGTTTAATATCTCATTTTATTTGTATTTCAAATATTTTTAAAATATCATTTATTGAATTATAATTTTCCAATATTTGGTGAATGAAATTTATTTAAAAAATGTAGGTTATGTTAAATCAATATTTAAAAAGTTTGGTTATATTACAGTCAATTACTTTATTTATAAAGTATATAATAAATGTATATTGGAACAAAACAATAAGTTAAAGGAAGCTAAGTGCCCATGAATTAGCAGCGGTTTTTTTTATTAATTACATTATTAAGTCAAAATGAAATCAAATTAAACTGTACAAAGGATTGAACTTTTTATTTAGCAATATTATTTGAGTATTATATACATATTCTTGTTAACTTAAAACTGAAAAACTATATTACAAATAAAAATATATGTATGATAAAAATCACTCCATGTTTTCAATTTTATGTATATAGAATAATAATATATAGGTATTGTACAACTTTAAAATTGATGTTTATTTATGACGGCTCCGTTAATTGTGTTTTAATACTTTATGAAAGTGCTATAAATTATATATATATAATTTTTTGTAAACACAGTATAGTTTCACAATTGATTATTTTAGTTTTTTATTTTAAAATGAAAATTTTGAATAATATCCAATTTTAATGTTTTTCTTCGATATTCAAGATTAAGAGAATTATAGTGAAGTGTATTATTATGAAATTCCCAAAACGTTTGTAACCAAAATTCAAGTATTTGTTCGAGTATGATCGATAGAGTTTAACTATTTTTTGTACACTCATAAAAAAGTACAACATTACTTCGTCAAAATCATATGCTGTTATTTACACTATTACTTCATTTGAAATATTTTTTGCAGTATTTTTTAAAATCATATATTTCCTATGATAACATAATTCTCTCGTAAGGATGAGCTTGTATAATTTATTTTTTCAACTAATCAAAACACTTGGTTTGTATTTCATAGGATATCAACGCTCGAATATCTTTCATTGTCAATATTAAATATTAACAATTTTCATAATATCAACACTCATAAGCATTTTATAGTATCTAAAACAACGCCCGAGCAATCCATATATTTTATTAGCCAAAAGCAAACTTCCTCGACAAATCGCTCGCCATCATAAATCTGCGCATTAATCGATCCTTGTTTCTGACGCGCGCACACACACACACACACATGCAGTCTTTGTTTGCCACCCAAGTCTGGAGGTGTGCCTATAGAGCAGGTGCAGGGTACAGAGCGGCACCGACGCACTTCTCTCTCACGTTGAGGAAATACCGGTCCCTCTTGCCGATCATTTTTTATACACACCGCGAGGAGAGTCACGCGGAGATTGGCTGCAGTAGGAGGCATAGCCGGTACGAGCCCTTCTATAATCCGGCCTGACTACTGCTGCTGTTGTTGTTGTTGCCGCGTAAGAAGATAACTCGTCACCACCACCGCTGCCGCCGTCGCCGTCGCCGCTAAAATACGAGCAAAATAAATCGGTAACATCGGCCGGCGCTGCATAGTTCGGAATCGTATAAAAGGACTGCACTCGGCTGACATTGGCATACACTTACTGTTCTCATACCGAGCACCAGTCAAGCAACACTTCATCAACCATGTTCAAGCTGGTTCGTATATATATATATATATATATATACACACATTAGACCAATTATATTAACTATCCTAGCTGAAAGCACTACTCTATTAACAATTAAAAGTGCCAATAGCTGGACATCTTAAATGCACACGTATATATACTAATGTGTCCATCTATCGATCTAAGATGTCCACCTATCATTACTTTTACTCAAAACTACTTAGAACTAATTGAACAAGTTGTATTTGTATCATAAAACTCTAATTGTGCATTACAGTTCTTGTTCGCCGCCATCCTGGCCTTCACCGCTGCCTCGCCAGCTCCAGCACCGGCACCAGCCCCGGCACCAGTACCAGCACCAGCACCAGCACCAGCACCCAAACCGGGTGCGATCTTCGCTGCCGCATCCCCAGCCTACGCGTCCTACCTCGCCCCTGCTGCGATCCCTTACGCGTCGACCTACTACAGCTCGCTGTCCTACGCTCCCTACAACCTCAACTACTACGGGAGCCCTTTGACAACATACTATTAGACGATTAGGCCAATCATGTGACCTTCAAATTATCGGCGGGGAGGAAGTATTGCTGGAGACGACTCGAGTTGGATGTATAGACACCTCCTGCACCATCTTATGGAGTTTTTGACTGATTTCCAGCCTTCTGTCAAAGGAACATAGACCTCGAGTCGTAGGACATGTCATCGAGCCCGATTGCAGCATATGCCTTCGTGTACCTTGTTGAAATCGATCAGCAATAAATTTGCATTCACCTGATGTTATTGAAACTACCTGGCTACTGATTTTGTTTTTCTTCACCTTTCACCCAATACCACACCCTTTATGGGCACGATCTCTATACACGGTAGTGCCTTATATTTTCGTCATCGTAAAAAGTGTCAAACTCCAAAAGTCACATATTTTAGCACAAAACAAATTTCTATTATGATAAAAATCGATTTTCAGCAATTTTTTTTTTTTAATGATGTATTATATATGTATGTATCAAGTTAACCGATTTTCTCCGGGAATTTTTGACTGATCGAGCCAGAACTCTGGGGAATAACTTATTATATTATAGAATAGAAAAATTCCTATTTTGGGCTATATACATTGAAAGGCTTCGTAATGGCATACCTTTTAAAAATGTCGAAAAATCGTTTTTCAACTACTTATAACTTGAAAAAAATTAATATATCTTGAAGTATAAATAGACGAAGTTCAAGATGTAAAAAAAATACATCTTTTTTAGACAGTATACTTTTCTCTAAAACCAATTCCTTCACGCTAGTTTATCCTGAAGCGTTGTCATAATGATAACAGCTTTTTACAATTTTGACAGATGCCATTATTTGATTAAAGAAATAAGTTTTTTACTATTTTTGAATAGAGCCGCTATAGCTTACTTTACCACCATAGTTAATTAAAATCACTAGGTAATTTTTAAAATCTAATTTAAAAAAAATGTACAGGAATCCTCCTTTCAATTTAAAGACTGACTTGTGCAAAATTGTCAGTGTTATATTTTGGCATGCTCTACTCTGAATTGCGTACATAAAAATATTTATAACGATTGATTTTTCACTATTGCTATCGAAATTTGTTTTAATCAATAACTTGCTATGATAAAGATGACAAATCCATACGATTGGAGCGTCAGTATTTGAAGTATAATTAGGGACACAGTTTTTAAAATTTAACTTCCTTGGTCAAAAAGAATAATAATATTCAATAATAATATTTTTTTTACAATATTAAAAATATTCGTATTTGCATTCAGAATTCTTCGTTATAATCTTAAAATATTAATAATTATTTATTGTTGTTATGTAGGTAGAGCAGCAGAATTATGAGATTAAAATCTTAATTTAAAAAAACCTTTTAATATTCTGCTCCCTTTCCGGGTTCACAGTACGACCGTGAAATGATATCATGTAAAATATAAAATGTAAACATCATGTGATCTCTTATGAATGACAGTATCATTATATATAAGGCCACCTTGTACTCTGAAAGATATAAAAACCATTTGTCCTAATTAAGAAATATAACTGCACCATTAATTGTGTCAAAATATTCTGATAAATTTAGTTAATTTTGAGCATTCTGTTTCAATTATAATTTATATTTAAAAAGGACTAATATGAAAAAAAGGAAGAATATAAATACTCTTTTAATAGAAAGTATGCATTGAAATTAACGATGAAAAGTTAACGTAGCAAATAATTAAAAAGTTAAGTATAATCATATTATTTAAAAGCTCCTTATTTTGTGTTACACTCCTAACAGTCCTATTTCTAGTAATTTAATGGAACACCAGTTAACCCCTTTAAATTTCGTATTGAGTTCTCAATATCAATCGTCTGCAGTTCAATAACTTGGCTGACCTCCGACCTCTTGGCCAAAAATATTCATGACCCAGCCAACACCGGAATAGACGTCGGTATTTTTAACAGCGCTATACGCCGTAAGCTTTATTTATTTTCAAATAAATCGAAACATTTGAATAATAAGATAGAGTGAAATTATCGTGGTGCCAGTTTACATGCAAGATCACAAGACCATTACCGAGTAAAGGAGATGACGATATTTCATTACAAACTCATACTTTATCGTTGCTCAGCAAGTGCCAATTTTGGTGATTAGGATTGCGTTTGATTCTCATGGTCGCAGACAATCTCTTAGAAACCAAATACTATGCACAAGAAACATTTTTTATTTATTTTATTATTTATTATTGATTATGAAATTATTTATTCAATAAACACTTCGCAATGTCTACATAAAAGCATGTGCGACGCAGCTGTCGGCGTAGACTGAATCGATATACTAATTGACGCTCAAGGATAAAAATGCGAGGACCCGGGATTCACGAAACTTTTGCACATACTTTGCTTATCGAGATTTGAGAGAAAAATTAAAATTTCACTTCCAGAAATCGTATGTGGGTGTGTACACGCTGCGTTATAAATTTTTTTTTATTCTTCAAAATCAGCCGCTGTATGTGGAAATCTGAATTAAATTACTTTTCAGAAGCTCCTTTGCATATAAGTACGTCATCCACGGCGATTTTGAGGAACGCTATGCAACGTGAGCATAACAGCGTTAGGCAGATTAAAATTTAACAATCTGCGATTCTTATAATATACTGTGGAAGTTGCGATACGATGGGGCGATGAGAAAAACAAGGTCGTGTTATTGTTACGGTTGATGGCAAGCGATAGTTAAAGTACCCGAAGCTCATCTCGAAATTGACTTTTTAAAGCTTATCCATGTTATGCTAGCCAATTAATTAACAATCGTTGCTATTTGGCATTCCCAGTAGACGAAGGCCTCGTTTTAATCCGTCGTCTTCCACACCATTCAACTAAAAAGCATTGTAACGCTGAAAGCACAGTTAGAGCCAAGAGTCCCTCGAGAGCTAAGGTTTTTAATTTCGTTCATTTAGCTTCGTTGTGCAACTCTCGGTCTGCAGCTTAAAAATTGTGGAGGTCTTTTTCTTTCATATATACCAATTCCTTCGCAAGAACGAAGGTCCTGTTATACAGAAGAACTTCAAGATCGACGCCATTGAAGTGTGAAAAACATTTTTTCGTTATTGACACACGCGTACTTGACCAGCAGCGGCGCATACACAACCCCTAAAAGTTAAAAACACTAAGCAAGTTTTCTCATTATCAAGTATCAAGGATGCGCAACTGTGAGGAAGGAAAGATTTTTTCGCACTCAAGTTTCTGGCTCTTACCGTTTCTATTTCTAATTAAAATTGTTCTCGCCACCTTCAATTAGTACACTAGATGATATATAAAATATAATATAAATATGATATGATGGATTTTAAAGATTTATGCATGCCAATCTGTTGGTTTAATAATACATAATACGCAAATTCATCATCTCATTTTTAAAAATTGTATAAATAATAACGAAGGTAACATTCGTAGATGGTTATTTATTAGTGGTGGAGAAACGATTCATTCGAACAATAAAATACACTTTGAAATTAGATGGCCGACGTTTCGGATGTTTATTGAAAAATACGTCTCTTCAGGACCTGAAAGTATTATTTTTTCAGATTCTAGCAGGGAACGTTAGGAACGTATAAATTATATTTGTAACTCTTCGAAACTAAAAACAGAAATAGCAAAGAATCTGCGAGAATTGAAGAGAGAGAAGGATAGAAAAGAATAGATGCTAAGCGTAATAGACACAATATTAAATTCCTCGAAAAATTCATACAATTATTCCGAATAGTTGCAGTTATAACATTTCTATTCATTATACATAATCTATTTCTAGTCAATAATACGTAAATATAAATTAAATATTAAAAATTATAATACATATATAATACATATCGATGTATTCACATATTCAGATAAATAAATAAACTATAAAATTAGTTACGTTTCAAACATAATTTATAGCATGTAAGTACGGCAAACTTGGAAGCATAGATCGGGACTGGTTGGCAAAATATAGGTCTAAATGTTCATAATTCTCATTAAAACCAACACATCAACTTGTGCTCTTCCGTATAAGTGATGTAATCCAGTCTAATGAGTATCCGTTGAGAATTATATTATCAGAACATCATTTTACACAACAAGATTTTAAGTTTTGACAAAGTCCGTAAAAAAGAAGTTAACCACAATGCTTTTATCTACATTTTGCACTCAAATTAAAAGCTTGTATTACATAATAGCTACAATTCATTTCTCAAATATAAAGTGTATTAATATTTTTCTCTTGTAACTGGTTAATGACATCAAAACATAATCGAAGTACTTTTGCACGCTAAGGACTAGCCGGTTAAGATTTGTTGGGGTATATATAATTTTTTTTATCTTTTCAACCAAAAATTTTACATTAAATCTGGCTATACCATTAGATTCTGCTTACAAAATAACGTCGAATGAGACCTGCTACACTATTATTTTTCTATCCAGTTCCGAATAAACTGATTCCAAAAGTGGTGCGCGCCTGTATTGTCACGGTGTACATTTACCGTTTCAGACTTTTTATTCATTCAATCTTCGGTATATCAACACTTGGCAAGTTGAGCCCAATTCTGTATAACATATGAGCCAACAAATCCACTCGCATATCTTGCATGTGGTTAGCTGTTACAAAATAAAGTAATATAATAAAAAGGCATTAGAGTAATTTTGAAATCTTTCTGTACATGGCCTCATTCCGAAGATCAAACGCTCACCGCAATCTCATTTATTTTAGCAATAAAACTAACATCTACCCCTCTACACGGATGCGCGCAATATATATTATTCTAACTCTCAACTCTTCACCAAACTAACCAGCGGATCTTTATCAAATAAAGAACCAAATTCGTGCATAACTATAATGTGATCGGGAATTATTACGAACCCATGTGTATCCAAATAGATACGAGGGGGTGCAGCTTGTCCATAATTTATAATTGGGTGTGCTCTATAATCAAACGCACGTTTCCACATCCTGATGACAATTATATATCAATAGATTTTAAGGAATGGTCGCTAATGATAGCTTATTAATACAATTCTCGACTAAAGCTTTTATTTATAGGCCTTAATAATCATTGTGTCCAAGAGTTATATTTAAACTAAACTCATTGAATCGTTGCTGATTGTATACCTTGACAGTGCTGTTATGCACCGTCCTAAGTCCCGCGCGTAGACACGTGAGCCTCAGCCATGGTCCATGATTCTTTTTTATCCTGCCTTACTCTGCAGAGACGGAACAATAGAGCTAAATCTTGAGTCTGAGTTTCCTTACACGTGATGATACACATTTCCTTCGGTATTGCATATAGGTATATAGATGCGGAAGTTTGAATTTAAAGCCAAGAATTGATGAATCGTGAATTATAATTAATGCAAACGATCTAAAAATAGTCAAGTATTTAAGAACTAACGTCACGCCCGCTGCCCCATAAACACCCAGCGTATACGACTGTTTACCTGTAACTTTATACCCACTTTTGCAACATATATATAAATACATTTACAATGTAGTTCAACAGTAGAAGCACAAGCAGCTCGTTCAAACAATTACAAAGAAGCTGATTTCACGCTGCAAAATCAATGCTATCCAAGAATCTCAAATTTAATTCAAGCTCGATCCTTGACCCTTGAAGTATCTGCACGCGAGTTCTCCGTAACACGATTTCTATATATTTACATACGTTCCGGTCAAAGCGTCAAATTCGCCGTAACGAAAAATACCACGTCCAGGCTCAATTCTTCCAAATCCAATTAATAGGCGATATGGCCCAAGACGAAGGTATTGGATCCAGACACGACACGTTGTAGCTGTGCGGCTGCATATTCCGCGCACGTCGAGTTTTCGCTATACCACGGAAATACAGAGGCAGAGCACGAGAGAGAGAGAGAGAGAGAGAGAGGAAGCCGGACTACATACGATACCATGGCAACGCGGCTTCCACTTACCCTCTATATACCGAGAAACTCGGGGTATACCTCGTGGCGGTGTATTATATCCAACGGCGGCGGCGACGGTGGCAGCGGCGTCTCTTGTTCATGCGCGCCAGATCGGCCGCCCTCGCCGAGGATATAAAAGGCTCGCGCTTCATCCCCTCGAGCTCAGTTAAGGTCCGAGAGCGAGCTCACCCGAAACACAAACACACATCCGAGAGCGCAACAGGTCTCCAGTGTAGAAGAACGCTCGCACGGACACACACCGGTCACGCGCGCTGCTCGCATACGAGTTTCGAACAAGAGAATAACAAAGAGCGACACACCGGTGCACCAGTGCTCATTCGAAGCTCTTAAGCTTTGAACGAAGAAAAATACGACGAGTGCGACAACCTAGTTGTCCAACATCTATCGAGAATGGACGAGGCGACGCTTCTACGCGAGGCGATGGGCTGTCCGCGGAGCAGGAGCAGTCAGCAGGTGGATCTGGTGGACGACGAGTGCAGCACCGACAGCGGCTGCTCGAGCGGCGGCAGTACAGGCAGTGCCGAGGTATTGTCCCGTCGCGGTAGCGCCGAGAGGCGCAGCTGTCTGATGCATTTCGCGCACCAGGAGAACAACAAGAACAACAACAACAACAACAACGGCAGGCCCAGGGGCCGATCCAGCAGTGGCCAGGAGAGGCTCAAGCAGAGAAAATTCCTGACGCTGATGAGCCAGGAGAAGCCCAAGAGCTCGAGATCCTGGAGTCCGGAGGAGAAGGCGAGATACTCTCGCGGGTCGGGCGGCGGCCTCAAGTCCCCGAGTCACTCCCAGAGTCCCTCCGATGCCCAGAGCAGCGACAGCAGCGACTCCTTCAAGAGATCGGCAACCGCCCGAGGATTGCGCAAGGCCTTCCAGAGTCTCAAGATCTCGACGAGGACGCAAGAGTCGGACAAGTCCAGGACGAAGAGCAACCAGAAGAGGATACTCAGGAGTCCGGTGGCCTACACTTACGTCAAGGGACTGTCGGGATTGCCGACCCAACGGGTCCCGAGGAACGTCGTGTAGCCGGTCAACTGCAGAGGATGCGCAACCGGTGGCTGACCATTATACCGTTACACGGCCACGGGATGACGACCAACCAAGTGCACTTCCACGTGGAGGACCGACTGCTGCTGATCAACCCCAGCTGGACGACTAATGCTTTTTCACACGTTTTTATCAAGAGAGAAGAAGAAGAGAGGCTGCCGGAGTATAATCGATTGTGCCGGGACGGGAAGGGCGTGCAACCGTAGATATCGTAGATATTATCGAGTAGGATGAAGAGGACCGATTGACTATTAGAGACAGTATATATTTAATCAATATATCCGATCTATCAGCACTTCTGTCGGTGGGAGGTTATATAATAAACATTAAAACAAAAACAAAAACTTATATACGAATTATCTGCACTGCATACGGTACGTGTAACGTCTAAATGCATCTCGTACTTGAGTATATATAATAGAAAAGATAAATTCGAGGAACACTCACTTATTAGGACAATTGATATATCGCGTATACGCACCGGTATGCACACACTGTAATATACATATATACATATATATATATAACAATAATGACCTTATCATTTTTGCTACTTTTCTTAAAGAATACTTTTCCAATATCTCATTGAATATAATAATAAAAAAAAAGGAATAATTATAAACAAAGTATATAACGTCCCTTGTAACAACAAACTTATATATAGACTATACGGATTTTAAAGTGTATATCATCATTCGATCGATTATCCCTTATATAAATGAAAACTAATACTTACACGTACACACAAATAATAAAAGCGCTTTTCCGGTCATCTTCCAAATCAAGTCGTTGCGGAAAGTATATTGTTGAAGATGAAAAAAGTAGTGGACATATCATTTGTGCGATCGACAGGTTTATACTTTGGATTGTTTAAGCCATCGTGAAACGATATAGCGCCGAGTCCGATGATGATAAAGTATGTAAAAAAGGGGTTGCGACGAGCTAACTTTTGGAAGGTGGCAAGACAACCGGATTAATGCATCCTAGTGTAAAACTGTAGCAGTCAATTATGATGTCATTTAAAGTAACTAATAAGACTCTTTGTTGATAAGACGGATAATCGGCATTTTGTGTGTGTCGTATGCATGCGTGGGTATTACGGCGAGACTTTTTACTAACTTATAGAAACTTACAAGTATATAGCGTTATAGTACAACCAATTACCAAAGTAATCATTATTTTATCATCCAAAGTATAATGGTAGAGAAATAATGTATACGCCTATGTCTTCTGAGCAAACAAACTAGTTGCGTACGATTTTCACCGATTGCGTTGACTGCAATAAAGAAAAAAAAACAAACCTAATTAATGTCTTCATCGTTTGTCCCGTGGTTACAATGTGCAACAAGAGAAAAAAAATACCTTTCGATATAACAAACTTTAGCTTGACACACTAACTCTCAATATATCGTTTTTAAAGAATAAGAAAAAAAACATCACACCAAAGGATTAATTATTACACGTTGTTGTAAAAGAGCACCGGATTCTAGGCACACACTCTCGACAAAGCGATTTATTATATGAAATAAAGGAAGTATATAAGAATTTAATTGACTTTGAAACTGTCGAACTTATATAATTAATAGAAGATTGAGCCAAAATTTAATAAATGGCCCACACACACACACACACACACACACACACACACGTGTCACATATTCGCGTGAACATGATGCCTACCTACGTCATCCAACTAGTGCCTTTTGTAGAGTCTCCCCTCTCCCGGATGTACAGAATCACGCCTCTAGCAAATAGCCATTGACGATAATGAAAATTAAAAGTCATAAAAGGAAAAAAAAAGTAAATAAAGAGGAAGAAAGGAAAAAGACGTGCAGACCTCGAACGCAAAATCAGTCGATAAAAATAACGATCGGCTTCCAAGTTGTTCCCCCGTCCCCATTACCCCAGAACGATTGTATAACTCGATTAAAAAACGAGATTTTTGCGCTAAACTCATCGAATTAGATATTTACGTTTTGAGAATTGTACAACTTGTGTTTCGACTCCATTATCCATCAATATATTGTCATTATATTAATGTCATTATTACAATTAGGTTATATGGAATTTTGAGTTGTAAAGTTAATTCATTATGTATAAAAACCAAACATGTCGAGTAAAGCCCATATGTGCAGGGAAAATGCGCAAATGTGAAGATTGAAAATATCTCAGGTCTGGCTGTTTTGTACATAACTATGTATACGTATAAACATGTTCTACAATTGGAAATAAACGTTTTTCATGTCATAACTATATTTCATAGTATTTATTACAACAACCTATTTATTTTTCTCCCTTTTGTTTTCATTACGGACTATTTTATTTTATATACCTACTTATCATGTTTTTCTTTCAAATATCTCTATAATAAGTATGAAATAAATAAATTTTTAATTTCTGGAAAGAGTCAGCTACAATGTTTTGTTTTAATAGAGAGCTTATTTTCATATTATCTAACTTTTTATATCTTAATTATTTCTCTTCTAGTATTGTTACATAATTAAAATAAATGGAGTATTGAATATTTGATTTGTATTATTTTTATTTATATAAATTACACACGTTTCATTATTTTATTTACTAATTGGTTCTTAGTGCGATTTTTTATGCTTCCATTCTTTGCACATCATATTTAAATATTAAATTGTGTTGCTGATGTATTTATAATATCCAAATATATAATCTATGAAATAATTTAAATTAGCCAAAGAGTAATAGTAAGAGTAATTAGTAAGAGTAATAGTTTTAGCTCCTCAGAGAGGTAACGAAACAAAAAAAAATCTAAAAAAGCTTAAGGTGGCTCTTCACTATATAGATGTGCTTAACAGATTAACCTATTTTCAAATTTCAAATTCATTTTATTCGTTTTTTTGTGAAATGACGGCTGAAAAATAATTTGTAGGATTTATCGATTTTCTTTTGTTTCATTTAAGACAATGACTTTTTGATTTTAAATTTTTTAGTTAATTTCGTATTGCAAGTTTAATATTTAAAAAAATTACGAAATGCATTTGAAAGTTATTAAGGGGATGTGCGACCCTCGGAAAGATTCCTACCTTACCGGTAGTGTCCGTAATTTCGCATTGAACAAAATATATAAAGATAGCTATTAATTTTCGGAAAAAACGCTCTGTTACGACCTCAGAAATGATGTAAACATTATGTCATTGCAGTTTCATAAAATTCCATGCAGGATTCTCGGAGATTTTTTTCCTCGAAAATTTCGATATATATATTTTGTTCAATACGAAATTACGGACACTACCGGTAAGGTAGGAATC
>UELV01081244.1:0-24087 GCA_900490015.1 Megastigmus stigmatizans
GGGTGGAAGGAAGCTCAAGTGTCCCGGGCACACTTGTCGTCTCCGCAGGCTCGGCGCGGGGCCTTATAAGCTGCCCTCTTCTTTCCCTTATAACATCCCTTCTCCATTTCACGCGGCGTGTTAGTCGAGAGAGAAAGAGAGAGTCCAACGAGAGTCAAGCAGGATATGCCAAGAGAGAAGGAGAGAGAAGGGAATCTCGCGTGTTTGAGGCCTCTTACTCTTTTTCTCGCTATTTCGTTCTAGCAATTGCGTTTTATGCCTCTACGGCTCCGTGTACGTGTGAAGAGGTACCCCTTCCTCTTTTTTTTATCTCTCCTCGACGATGCGCCTCGTGCAGCAGCAGCAGCAGCGGCAGCGGAGGCCCAAGGCGCGCGTATCGACGATCGTTCGAGCAATTAGTAAGAGATCTCGTTGGCTCGATCGTGCATCGCGAATATATCGCCAATCTCTTTATCTTGCTTTGCTCCCTCCTCCCCTGGTCACGCTATTGCAAAAATTAACCTTACATTAACGCGCGATTCACGGTACTGGAAAAAGATCGAGATCGATGGACGCGAAAAGGCTTTATTCTTTAGTAATTGTTTGAGAATAACGATATGACTCGATTTGATTACAGCAAGATTGTAGCTCATCATCGAGTCAAAGTTTATTTTTAGTTGAGTGATTGTTAAAATTAATGGCAATACGGATAAAGACATGTGGTATAAGTAGAAATAGACGACACGATTAGATAGTTCTTTTCTTATTCGCAATTTATAAAATGAAATAATTATTCATATCATATAGAAACCAGATCATTTTCTCATTTCGTGGAAACACGAACTGAATATTCCGTTTATCAGTTTTCTCGGTTTCAAAAACTCAATCCACCTTGCCCAAGTCCTCAAAAACGAAAAACAAAAGAAAAAACTGCCGCAAACAAACTTTGGCTTGGCAATCAATAATTTGTACCCGATAAAGAGATTCCCAGGAAAATGAAGCGATACGTCCCGCGTATATGGAGGCACTGCTCTCTTCTTCATCTCTTATTTCCTTGCCTAGCCTCGTTGGTTCGCGCATCCCGCAGAAAACGAAAAGATCGCAGCTGCAGTCGTAGCAACGAAATTCCTCTCCGGAGGGGCATCAGGTAAAGAGAGAGAGAGAGAGAGAGAGAGGTGGTCGCGCCGTGTAACGCGATACTACCGTAATTCACGTTGGTTTTACGCTTTATGCGACGCGTCGAACATGCGCCTCTCGCTGCAGCCTCGCGAATGCCGTGCGCGCGCACGCGAATTTACGGGGGATCCAGCGGCGACGGGACAAAACATTCGTGACCGAGGCTTGATGGACGCGTGCCCCGACGTTGGATTAAACGCCCTGACTCTGACCGAGAGAGCGAGAGAGAAAGAGAGAGGTTCTGAAAAAAAGGGACGTGCACTGAAAAAATGTACGCGCTTGCGCTCTGTGTGTGTGTGTGTGTGTGTGTGTGTGTGTGTGTACGCGTGTGTAAGAGGCCGCGAAAATACTGGCTACGCGCCCCTGCTTTTCTCTTTTGATGAACTGCGCGCTCGCTGGTCTGGCTGCTGGGCGCAGCTGTATGGGTTTGTGCGAATGTACGTGTGGATGAGAGTTTGTGCGTTATAGGCCTCGTCGGCGTTGGGATTTATTTAGTTGCGATGGGAAAGTTTTATTGGTTATTTGTTAGCGAGTTTGAGGGAGGATGATTTTCTTGCGGTTACGAGCGTCGGATGTTTGATTGGCCGTAAGTAATATCTCGTATATGGGTTTATTGTGATATGAGAAATTAAGGAAGGGGATTATTGTTTATTTTATTGTTGAATATATCCGTCGACACATAGCGATAATAGATTTTTAATTAATATACTTTTAATGACATGTTTCTCTCTTCAAGTTAAGCTTTTGTTATTCGTTAAATAATTAAAATGATTTTAATTCCTTTATGTTTTCTTAGAAAAATCTATAAAGTAGCATGTTTGTATTCGTATACGTTTTTACTTTCAGTTCAGTGATCAGTAGATGTAGACAATATGGACAGACATCAACTCTTCATTTGATATTAAAAGAATAAATTCTTAATTTCTCTAACAAATGTTACTATTTATTCGTATAATACAAATATTAAAAGTTTAATTGTAATCTTTAGCCACTAAAAATCTTGGCACAGCTTAAAAATTGGAGAACCGATTGACGTAACGAACCTTCGCTACTCGTATTATTCATCTAGAGTTCATCGATTAGCAAGCGCAAGCACATAACCCTTGAAAGGAGGATCCTGACACTGGCCCTTATTGATACTACAAGAGAACTACGGATTCAGAAAAGTACGAGACTTGTGTCGTTATTTAGAATATAAAAATGATGTTTAATTACCAAAAAAAAAAATTGGCCTCCTTACTTGACGAAAAACGTTTAATAAAAGACCGAGAACATTTTTCCCTATACTCAATACGCCGAAGTAGAAACAGACGAGTACAAAAAGATCCGATTTGAAATATTTTCAATCAATTTTTTGTTAATTTTCCCATCATGTAAGTGAGACCATATTTTTTTAATTTAATATTTTTTATACTCCAAGTGACGATGTAGGTTTTCTACTTTTCCTCTATATCAAGACTTCATTATATTCTGATTTCGCCGAGGACCTCCTTTTGTTAAAGTAAGCACTCCATGGCAGTGGGGCTGCACGCGTGCAAATCGATACACGTCATAACCTCACGGCGGCCGTACTCCGGAAATCGTCCTCGTTTGACATTTACGAACGTTCGATGCCTCCCTCCCCTCCCCTCTCTCGGTATCTGTCCGCGCGTTGCCTTTGTGAGCTACGATCCGGGGAGGCGCTACACAAAGAAAAAAAAAAACGCGCGCCCGCGTGCATGTAGCGCAAAAAAGACGCGTATCGACCGATGCATATGTGTGTGTGTGTGTGTGAGTGTGTGCATGCTGCTAAGGAAAGAATAAGACGTAAAAGAAAAGGAGAAAAAGTTTCGCTGTAGGACGGGAAGAAAGAGTTCGAGGGAGGAGGAGGAGGAGGTCGGAGGGTTGCGCCGCGCGATAAACGCGAACGATAACCTGTGTGTGCATGGCGAACTGCTTGGCCAGTGCAGGAGAAAAAGGAGAGGGTGGCGCGCGGCCGAAAATTGATGCTCAAAAGAATGCCCTCTCCGGTTTGGCTTTTTCCTCGACGGCGCTCATGTGCAAAGGACCTATACAGTTATACTCGCCCGTATACTAGGAAATTCATTTATTCTCGAAAAGCTATTCATGTCATTTAATAGATTTTTCATTCTGTTTACTTTTTTCACAAAAGTACACTCAGTTCTGGATTCGATAAGTTTATTCGGTTCTTAATCCCGGTTATTCTGTCATTTTGATGACTAACAGAGAATTGTATAGGTGCTTCAAATGTAAACTTTATTCTGTTGCATAAGTATTTTACGAGTAAACTGATGCAAATGAGACAATTATTTTCTGAAAAACGAAATAGTTTTAATGTGTACCATGTACGAACTTTCTTGTTTTTTTCACAAAAATATATATTTTACTATTTTTCAGCTCAATTTGCCAAAAGTCAGCATGAATTCATTCACAGGTTCTCGTTATGCCTTATACTATATTACAAGCTCACAAAGTAGATGCAACAGGAAAATTCTTTTCGCCACAAACAGCTGGGGCCGCAATAACCCTGCAATTCTACGACAGAAACTTTCGCCCCGGTCCGCATATGTGTATCGTACACTCGTGGACCTACGCATCGCGTTCACGCATCACATATGCACTTCTTCGAGTTTTTTGTTTCTGCATACAGCAGAGTACCCGACAGAGAGAGAGAGAGAGAGAGAGAGAGAGAGAGAGAGAGAGAGAAAGCGAGTTTTCGATGCGGCGTTATCCGCAGTTACGCGCATTCACGCGAAGGCAGGAGAGACGAGGGAAATGAAGGAACGGGAGAGCGAGAGCAAGAGAGAGAGCGAGAGAGATAAAGATAGGGAGGGAGAGAGAGAGAGAGGGTGGGCGCGCAGGCGGGTGAATGTCTGTCTGTTGGCTGCCAGCGAGCCAGTCAATCATTACATGCTGCGCAGGCGCCTAGACACCCGAACGTCTCTTTCTCTCTCGGTCTCTCGCATTCTATCGCTTTCTTTCTTCTCCTCCCTCTCTCTCCTCTCTCTCTCTCTCTCACTCCCTCTTAATTCCATTGTTCTCACTCTTTCATCCTCCGCGCTTTCTCTATTTCTTCTCTTTCCCTTTTCCCTGCTTTGTCTCGCTCTCTCCACCTTTCTTCGATCCTTCTCTGGCCCTCTCCCTCTCTCTCTCTCTGGTCCGCGTTTTCCATTGCTCTCACCCGCTCCATTGGTCCTCCTTCTCGCTCCCTCTCGAGCCCTCTCTCCCTCTCTTGCACACTCTCTCTCTCTCTCTCTCTCTCTCCACGGTTACTGTCGCTTATAGCCGAGAGCCAACCTCTGGCGCTCGCGTTTCCCTCAGCAGTAGCGGAGTTAGTTCACCCTTTGCTTCGTGCGCGCTACAAGCATGCTACAATGCTCTGGCCGGCGTTGCCGTCGTTGGCGGCCGCTGCCGCTATATACCGCCGCCGCCCATCCTGCATATTTAAGCGAGCTGTCTTGCCGTGCAGTAGTTACAGCCCCCTCTACCTCTCTACCTCACTACCTCTCTCTCGCTCTCGCTCTCTAGCTATATAGCTCCATAGGTACCTAACTGACGTAGCTCCAGTCCCGAGAGCCGGCCTATGTGGATTCGTCTCTCCCTCTCTCCTTTTACCTGCGAGTGCACTAGCTCGAGCTTCCGTGGAAGCCGAATTCGCGGCCTCTAAACTCGGCCTTTTTTGCGGCCATTGCACTATACCACCAGCTCTATTGTCTCGCGAACTTTCTTTTTACTCCCTTGTTCGATTCGCTCCTGTCTTTCTTTGTTTTACGCGGCGAGCCTTAACGCGCAATGTACATTTTTCTGTAAGATAACATAGGACACTTAACCTACTTTTTGTTCAGCACGTCTTCGATTAGAAAAACGAAAAGTTCGATGAAACATTCGCTTATCAAAAGTTACGAAAGATATCTCGAGAGTTTCAATATTATAAAAAAAAAAAATGATTTTATAATAGTTTCTTTTCACATTAAATAGAATTAATCAAAAATTTCATTTTGATTTGGAAGAATTAGTTTTATCGTTGAACTGAAACTGCCACAGTACATTGCAAAATCCTATGTATTCATTACATATTATCGACATTATAGGTTATTCGTCTGTAATGTTTGTACTAAATTGTTCATAGTTCACTTGGAAGTGTTCCAAGTTTTTATATAAATTAAGAAAAACGAAGATATATTTTATTATGAAGAATAATATATTTTATTTGCCATATATTTATATTGTGATTAAACTGTATTCATGTGCACAAACAATGAAAAATTTTCAATTTTTTTATCTATGGAAAATTTCATAAAAACGACGTTCATCAAACGATAATTTAGCTGTTCTATACAAATGCTTCCTCTAGAATGCACGTCACTTCTCAATATTCTCTATGATTTTCTTTTATATTCGAGATTGCATAAGCATTTTTATCTTAGCTGCAATGAGATTAGAATAACTACGACGTTCATTTAATAAGCAATACTTTTTTATTGTACACGAGAAGTACGCAATTACTGTTTTTTTTACAGCTACGACTGATCCAAAGGTAACGAGATAATTGGATGACTTTCAAAATAAGAATAAAATAATTGAATGATAATCGAATATGCGTCACTCGTATAATAGTAGATCAAACATCTTGACGTTGATCTGTGATTTGAGCGTAGTTAATGATATCCAGTCAAACGTCATTGTACGTCAAGTCAAGTAAAAATGGTGAAGTCATCCTGGCAAATCATAGGATTCTTAAACTTGCTCGAGTAATTCAATTGATTAATTTTGAAGTTAATATTAGGTTAGTCTATATCTATACAATTAATTAAAACGTCAAAAGTGATGTATTATGCAAGAAGGTAGAAAATGGCGCAAAATAACTTACGTGCATGGAATAAAGATTTTGTTAATAAAAAATAAATCTTCAATCCGATACTACATTATAGCATTGTGCTACTCATCTGTTTATTAATAATAATTAAAGCAAAAGTAGAAAAGCTAAATATTGGCTTTTATTTATTATATAGTAAGAAAATAAAGGAAATTGGAATATATTTACTTTTTTCATTTGTTTTAAATTATTATTGAGACGTTGAAGTGAAACAGCAATACATATATATAAATTTTAAAAGTTTTAAAAAGAACGTAACATTATACTCGGAAAATTTTCTCAGTTGAAATTTACACACCATAGTTTTAAAGTGATATTAAAGTTTTATTTAATAATAGGTATACTTTAAAAATATCCAAAGCATGAAATAAATAATAAGAAAGTATTGTATGTGAAAATTTTACAAATTTAATTACAAGTTAATCCTGCTCTTTTGCCAGGAATATTAAAAAGCGGTCGAATTATTGCCGCAAATCCCAGCCATCGAGATAAATTATCCGCGACGCAATTTAATCGTGGAAAATTCGAAATCATCTGTAAAGTCATAATGATCGCCAATATCCGGATAACTAATAAAAAAGAAAAAAGGGAACAAAACATAGCCATCCCCGTAAGCGTTAACTCGAAAACAGCCCATTCGTTCGGAGGCGCCCCCCGTCAACCGGACGTAGGATTCGCGAAGCCCTCGAGAAGCCCTTGCCTGCCTGTACATGTGAAGTCACACTCACACACACACACACACACCCGCATGCACACAGAGCGGGACGCGAATACTGAAAATCTGCGCCTGCGCTCTTTCGTCACACCGCCAGAGAGACGATCCAATGGGTAGACGACTCGGCAGGGTTTGTGCTGCAGGGGTGGGGGAGCTTATACGTCTGTGTTCCTGTATATGTGTGCGCACACGCGAGGTACGGGTTAGAGAGCGAGAGAGAGAAAGAGAGGAACGGGCTACTAAGTGTGTGTGTATGTGTGCAAGTGAGAGAGAGAGAGAGAGAGAGAGAGAGAGAGAGAGAGAGAGAGATGTGCATGCCGGGGGTGTTACCATGGATACGGCGCTCGCGCCTTGACATTGACAAATGGCCGGGCAGAGGGGTGAGCCCGAACGAACACAGCGCCGCTTTTACATATGCAGGGACACCCATTTGTCCGTGGCTCGCTGGCGGAAAGAGGGTAAGAGAGAGAGAGAGAGAGAGAGAGGGGTAGAGAGGGGGGGGGGGCAGCTAGAGAGAGAGAATGCG
The DNA here is from genome assembly GCA_900490015.1 of Megastigmus stigmatizans. NCBI lineage: Eukaryota > Metazoa > Arthropoda > Insecta > Hymenoptera > Megastigmidae > Megastigmus > Megastigmus stigmatizans. The sequence goes on from UELV01081244.1 coordinate 7,273, forward strand.
AAAATTTTCAACAGAGAGAAAGATAGAGGGTAAAAAGGGATAAGTTAAATACTCGAACGGAGGAGGGGGGCAGGAAGGTGAGAGAAACGTTTGTGACTATAAGGGATATGGGAGAGAAGGAATCGGATGTTGAGAGAATAGCTGGGTAATGGAGAAAAGGAGATGATGGGACGAACGCGGCATGGAGAGTGAGAAAGAGAGAGAAAGAGAGAGAGAGAGAGAGAGAGAGAGAGAGGCAGATGACGAAAATGGACTTTTAGTAGACTTTTTACGAGGAGCTGAAGTGAAAGTGTATGAAATTCGAATTTCAAGGATGGATCATGGCGGAGGGATTGGCTGCTGCATTTAATTTATGCGTACAGAGCTAGTCTTTTCCTTCTCTTAATATACTTTGATTGAAAAGTCATTTTATTTTTTCTGCTCCCTCTGACTATGATTTCCTGTATTTTAATAATATTTTTGGATTTGCAGTAAGGCGTAAACTATAAAATATTAATAAATCATTGAATTATTTTATTTTATACTTCTTGTTGAGATGAGATGATACTTTTTTGTTTTAATAAATTAAAATAATTTTTGGTTTGTTATGTATTACACTTATTTGACATTGTGATAAATAAAAAGGATTAAAATGAAAATACTCATAGTGAATTTAAAAAATCTATCATAATCCCTGTATTCATCTAAAAAAACAACTATCCAACACAATTCCAGCCTAAAATCGTCAAAAAACCTATACGATTTCCACCGATTAATCCTCCGAAAATCTCGAAGCGTAACGCGACGGCAGGTAAAGGATCGAGAGGTCCAACTACGCAGCAGCACCTGGAAACAAAGCGAAACGCGACGAAGCAAAAAGACGCTCACGATCCTACTAGGAGAGAGAGTTCCGTCACGTGTGCCAGTTCTGGGCCACTTGCACAGCCACCTACGACTCGCGCACTAGCGGCTCTCCGACGATATAGTAAATGCGGCCACGGTTCCCTGCTAGTCGAGTCAACCTCCCCCTATCCCGCACACCTTCTGCGACTATGTGTGTACTCGACTCGTGTGTCGCGCTCCGACGAGCCGCTAACGAATGAGAGATGGCCGCGCGGCTGCTATGTTTGCTGCTGCTCCGTAGTCGCGTGGAAAAGGACGGATTGTGGGCATCGGGATGCTTAATCGACGAGCTGAAAAATTTATGGCCGCTGCTGGTTCACGTGGACTGAACCGAGCGAGCTATAAGAATAGCTACGTTGTCTATGCTGGATTCCTGAATTTCCTACTAGGATGTGTAATTTATCAATACTTTCATTCAAAATGTCGTTCACATAACACGAAAACCCAAGTACAGAAGCTCGAAATGGCCATCGTGTACCTTCCGATGCTCTTGTATAAATAGTCAATCCAACTATAGTGAAAATAATATCCCACGGCCTAATCAGTCCGATCGAGTCTCCAATCTGTCCACACAGCAATTTATAACGGGATCACGTTCGTAAAAAGGGTACATAAAAAACAGTTTAGCAGTCGTGCAGCAGCTATACAGTCCACGCATATCCACCCCGCATCAATTTTTCTCTTACCGGAATAAAAAATCACGAGCCAGCAAAAGAAAAATGGAATCGACGGGATTAGAGCATCGGCGGTCGATTGTATATAGCGCGTGTGAGTATCCCGATCACGCAGAGTCACGCCTAGAGAGAGAGCGAGAGCTGCGAAAAGTGAATAAACACACACGGCAAAGTCAAAAAGCCGAATCTCTGTAAGTAAGAGCGAGAGAGAGAGAAGTTGGATGTACATAGATAGATAGAGAGAGATAGAGAGAGAGAGAGAGAGAGAGAAACACAGGCTCCGTCAGTAATCGCGTCCCAGGAGGGTAAGCGATACCACCCTTAGTGGTGTATTCCGTAACGCCCTCCCTCGCACGCGCCGTATTACGGCTCCCTCGTTTACACACACACATACACGCATACAGGCGCGCGCGCTCGCTCGCGAATACTGGCCAGTAGCAGCGGCAGCGGCAGTAGTAGCAGGAGCAGCCACTCCCTTGAGCAGCGCCTCTAATATCTCATTACCGCGCCACCAGTCAGCCGTTCTACCATTACGAGATTGTTTGCTCCGAGGCTTCCTGCCGGCGATGCTTTATAGCCCCAGTCGACGACTACGATGACGTCCTTCGCTCTACTATGACGAGCTTTTTTTTCTTCCCCGTGATGCGAGCGCCGCCACTCTCTTATATGCGGAATGGGAAAAAACCGATCGTGCCCTCGTGTCTATTCGACTTTTTTTTATTTCTCTCTCTCTCGCTCTCTTTCTACATCTCTTTCTTGCGTTTGTTGCCCTTTGACTTGGTGACGTTACTTCTTATTGGCTTCTCGCGACAACCAGCAGAAGTGGGGCTTGCCTTTTTTTTTCGTTTTCAGGGAAGTGATGGGTGTTTCTTGTTCACTCTTTTTGTTTTAGCTTTTTGACCGATGGTGTTATGAATCACGGAAAAATCGAAGAGGTGTTCGAATGCTTGATTTCTTTTTTTGTTGTTCTTTTGCGACATGATAAGCTTAAATTAATGATTTTCCAGCAAACTTTATTTTTTTGCACACCAGAATTAGTTTACAGATTTCAACTTCGTTTGATTTCTTTTATAAATAATGTTTCTTGAAGCTTTTGATTTAATAAATATTTGTCAGAAAAATGCAGGTCATAAAAGTTATATTTAAAAAAAAAAGAACAATAACTGTTAAGATTTTCTGCTTTTATTTTAATGCCATAAAGCAACTTTGCAAATGTTAGATTTTATTCAACGTGTTATACTTAATAAATAATAAGAGAATAATATGAATTCCAATAATTATAGTATTGAAAATTTTTAAATATGCAATATACTTGATGAGTTCTTCTAGTTAGAAACTTTTTATAAATTAATTATTTCATAATCTTTATCCTTAAATATAATATTATTCAAAATTCATTTTTTCACGAACTTTCGAATTTCCAACTACTTCAAATTAATATTTGATTTATACAAATGATCAAATAATATACCTTAGTACACGAGCACACAGTATAAACAGCATTTCATTTAATGCAGCGGTTAGCAAAGTAGTAATTGAAAGACCCCCGGCACTGAAAAATAGTCGAGCTGACAATAATTGGCATCTTTCTCGATTCTCTGCAGCCTCCAAGGAAGAAGAGACAGAGAGAGAGAGAGAGAGAGAGAGAGCGAGAGAGACAGAAAGAAAGAGAGAGATGGCATAATAAGGTCCATTTCCATGGAATAGCCATCAGCGGTAATTGGCTCGGCAGAGTCCCCACACCCCCGGTATCATATTTCATAAATGGCCAGGGGATGCTGCAGCGCCCGGAGTCGCAAATGCCGGTTTTATATATACAATGAGAGACGCGGCGCGGCGTCGCCCCGTGTTTGCCACCCTTTTCTTACGCTCTCTCTCTCTCCCTCTCTCTCTCTCTCTCTCTCGGCTACATAACGAAGCCCGAATCATTGACGGCTCGCTAACAAACCATCACGCCCACACTTTATCGAACTGCCAAAGCTAAAGGAGATACAGGACTTTAAGCCCTGGTCCAACTTATGTGTGTGTCCTTTGTTGTTCGTGTCCTCGTTAGGCGTTCTCGATCGATTGCTGAATTACCGACGACACGAAAGTCTCCGCGAATTTAATTTCGATTGTCTTTCGAGTTATGCGCATTTATCAACTTGGTTCTTAGTTTGTATATTGATTATTGGAATAATGTGTTTTCACAATTGCAACGTAATTTATTGGATTGATTTTGTTTTGGTAGAATTTCAACTCTGTTTGAAGGAAATAACATTATTTTACTTTTTATATAATTAAAATAATATTTACCGTTTAGCAGTGTCCAATATTAGAAGATGGCAGATGAGGTTGTTTCTCGAACAGATGATTCAGCGCGCATCATCGATAATTGAAAATGGTCATTTTTCAACTTTTAGTCCATTAATAATTTTTATCTAAGTATACTACTCAAAGTGTTTTTTTTTATCTACTTCTTTTAATTTAAAATAACGCTCAAGTATATATTTTGCAACTGAGTAAATGAGAGCTCTATGAAATTGCTAAATTTTACAATTACTTATTTACTCGTAAATTTTATTGAAAAACTAAAATTATCATTGATTAATATAGAATTGTTAAAAACTAAAATTAATAGGATCTATATGCAAATGAAAGAAAAAGGAAAAATAATAATAAGCAGGAGGGCAGGGAGGTGTGGGAAGAATGAAATAATTGCAAAACAGCGTATGTACACAAGATGTAGCATTTAATGCTTACGTTTCAAAAAACACTATACAATGGACACTCTTCTAACATAGACCACCGGATTCGTCATCCTCTATCTCATGACAACGTAATCCTTCAATTTTTTGTTTTGTTTCATCCCTCTCTCTCTCTCTCTCGCTCTCTATCTCTTTTTCTCTCTCGCTCTCTCGCACTCTCCTTGTAAGTATGTATACGTGTATTTGTGTGGGATTACGCGTGACACTTTTGCTACTCAGTCGGTCCAGCTTCGCGCTCGTAATACGCGGGTGCTCTCGTCTTCTCTCTCAACCTCGCACAAACGCATTTGAGACTATTACTTAAAACGATTCGTCCGCCGCGTCACGCGATCTATTTATGTATATATGTATATATAATGCACCGTTCGATTCGTCGTTGCATCCTCACGTGTTTGTCCAGCTACGGTGTAACCGTGATTTTGTTTTTCTTTTCATTCGCTTTGCAGATTTGTTTTCTAATACTTAAAAGCTTCGCAGCGCGTCGGGCATCTTGTATAGCGTGAATCACCGCGAGAACGAAACAAAAATGATTTTTCTTACTCGTCACGGTTACGTCTTGATTTTCGCGTCCATGTATATACGGGATATCATCTTTTTTGTTTTACGTTATCTATAGCTGTTATTTATGTGCCGTTCGGTTACAGCAAGGAAGAGTCGCAATAAAATGATCGTACGCGCATAGTTGGGTACGCGATTCGTATACGAAGAATTTAACAATTCGCTAAGTAAATCAACGATGATAGGACTATCGCAAGTGTGATATTAAGTTTTGACGCGAGAATGTTTATGGAAAAAAAACAATCCTCTCTCTCTCTTTCTGTGCACGAGCGGAATAAATTAAATTTTATGTACAGATAATAGTGTGCTCGGCAATATTCTCGAAAACGCGGAAAACGTTGACTCTGAGTATTTTGCAATTTTCTTTTTCGTTTAAATAAATACCAATCGGTGTTTAGTTGTAATGTGTCCTCCAAGAATTCTATCTTACTATTGTTATATTTGAGCTTACATTGCCATTGCAATCTTCTCTCGTGTTTTGGGTGTGTTGAGAAAAAAGAAAAAGTAATCAAGGTTCTGAACAATGCGCAAAAAATAATAACAAGTGAAAAAGTCAGATTTCATACCGATATAATGAATGTTATCTTATTTATACATCATCTTTTATCATTATCGTTTACAATAGTGATCGCAACAATTTTTCTTCGTTACCCCGACCTTCGTCTCGGTCTCTGATCGTCGACCGAGCGAAAATTGGTAATCGGTAATCATAATTATACACAATATAATAATTATACAGTGTGTTTTCCTCTTTTACGAATTTTTTTTTCACAAAATCTTTCGTTCATATGCTCTTTAAAACCTTACACGCTGAAGCATTTTTTTTTAATTATTTCTTGTAATCATTTCGCTCAAACTCTCGCGCACTCGCACTCGCATACGACAATTCATGCACATCTGTTTATTTATTATTTTTTTTCTCTATTTCCTCACTCTTACTCTCGTTCTTTCTCTCGCTCGAGTCGCTGATGCTGCTGCTGATAAAAATTCTGTGTACTCTCTCGTTTTTTTATACCTTCTAACGTGTATATTACTTAGATAGCTTAACTGTTACTTCGTATACATTTTTAAGGCGATGATTCAATCGAATGAACTCATTTTTTTAAACGAACAGCCAAACTATCAGATCGCATCGTATCTCATTTGTTTTTTTATTTTATTTCATATTTTGTTTTCCCTTAAATTTCGTATCGTATATCGCTTATTGGAGCAATAGCATTTATTATTGGTAAATCGTATACGCGCTTTAAAATTGTTGGAATCCGGCGAAGTCGCGCGTCACCAAGCGGCGGAATTATGCAAATTCATGATTCAGCGTCGGATCGAAACCTGGCCTATTTTTTGTTTCCTTTTTAAGATAAATCGTACTTGTATTTCTATATTGAACCCTGTAACAAAAGGCAGCGACATTAAGCTATCGACGATCGATTCGCCGGATTCCATTGGATTTTTGCTCTCCTCGAACACGTTGGCTCGATGCTTGGAACACAACCACTTTCGTTAATAAATAAAAGCTACAAAACGTAAAAACCGTAAATATCATACAGCGTAAAATCGTCAATTAGTTCAAAAGTTAAAAAGATAAAAATCGGAATTGCACTCTATATAAGAAAGAGGAACACATTGAGACATGGTCAGTGCTGTAAAATAGCTGAATGTCTTGAGCCACGTCCAAGCGATCGAACGATTGATCGAGTCAAGCAGATTAGTCACTTAAGCCGATTTCGCCTGATACTTTTACGTTGATTGAACGAACGTATAATAAAAAGCCGAAACTCCTGGCGGTTCGGGAGAGGAACAGGAAGGAGGATATAGAGGGGTACTACCGACTGTCACGTTGAATCACGATACGGACACTCAACAATATTATATAATCTACGAAGTTAACAAATACAATGCGTCAAAGAAATAAGTCAAAGAAAAAAAAACGCAGTCCGTATCGTAGGATTGGTCGAGTGCGCGCGACGGTCAAGAGGATCGAGATGAAATCAGTTAAAAATTCGATTCCGTTTGATATACATTGTCTAATGATTGATTGTCTGAATCGATCGAGTTGTCTCGTTGAATTAAAAGCAATTGCTTCACTTTGAAGAGCGCCAGGCGAATATCGACACTTGGCGCGCGTGCAAGATTTCTTAAAAGGTGCGAGAGTTACTCGTTATACATTTATATTATATCCTTGTCAGGAGTTTCGGCTACCTTCAAAGGCATACATTTATTTATTTATTTATTTATTTATTTTTTTGTTGACTTTAAACTATGCGCCGATTTGTTGGAGAAAAAGGCTCACAGTACTCTTGTTTCGCGATAAAATTCGATATAATAATTAAAATTTTTACGCCGCTCAGTTTTCTCCAATTAATCGTGCACATTGACAATGCTTTAGCCACCTGAGACTTTCGGTATACATGAGTTTCCATTTTTGTTTCCTTTTTCTTTTAGTATACTAAAACGCCGATTCGCCGCAGTGCGAAAAACCACGCGATCATATTCGTCTGGAATTTAAAAATTGGATTCGGTAGTCAAAGTCAAATACGATAGTCATCAATCGATTCGATTAACAATCTTTTTGAGATTAATTTTATCTACATTCATGCACTATCAAATTTCAACTTTGAACATCGAGCCAATTTCTTTTCACGACGCTCTTGTAAAATTCAGCGAGCGTAATGACGTTGATTTTTCGCTCGCTGCTTAGCTCTCGACTTAAAAGTTAAAAGAGATTCAAAATTTATAACGATTTTTTTCAATAATAACGATTTGTCTTTAATAATCTCTTCGGTGTGTAAGTTGAGCGTATTTAAAATATGGTTAATTTCGATTTACACATTTATATGATCGTATCCTTTGTATCTTAAATTTTTCATTTCCTTTTTCTTTCTCGTTTAAACCATTGCTCGTCGTGTCGCTTCGAAGTTTAAAATAATGCTAAACGTTGTCATCACCAGGAGCCTCATCAAAATAAGCTTTGTTTCGTGTGTTTCTGCACTTTCTTTCTCTCTTTATCCACTTTTCTGCTTGCACTCTTACGTATATCAAGGACATTTAGTATCTAAAGATAAAGAATGGACTTCCACTGGATCCTTTCGTGCTCTTTCATTCTCTCTCTTCCTCTTTTACTCGCATTCATTCCATTGAAATGGGCGTTGAAAGTTCGACGTCCGTTTTATTATTATTCCTCCTCCTCCTCTTCTTCTAGTTCCTTTCGAGCAAAGTAGAAGTAAAAATCTTATGCGCCGATGTGCTGCTGTTGCGAATAAATTAAAAGGCAAGAAAAACACACTGACCTTGACGAATCGCCAATAAAGAGTAAGCGCACTTTTAAGGAAAGAAAAAACTTCGGGGGAAAAAGGGGATACAAATAGGATTAAATCGAGATCTCGTCTTTTTCCTCTCTCTTTCTCTCTGTCTCTCTATCTTTCTTTGCTTCCTTATTTTCTTCTCGGTAATGCGTCGTAAGAGTTACCGATTCAAATTGCTTGGCTGGCCAGACTAAAATCCTCATAGACTTTTTGCGCCAAAAAAAAAAATAACAAAAAAATAATGTAAAAGTTCACTAAGAGAAATAATTCGGTATTGCCATTACTGGATGGAAGTATTCGAAACCGAAATGGCAGTTGTGATGTCGTTTTCGGTATTCATTACCGAAATGGAATGCTCAACTCTTTCAGTAGTCTGTTCTACAAAATGAAGTAGGTGTTAACGAAAACGTTGTGAAGGCACTAAATGTATCCTATACTGAATACTTGAGTATTAATGTAATTGAATCTTAATATGATAATAGTCCATATGCTATAAAACTATATGGAGACAGGCAATAAAAATAAACAATTTAAGTACAAACCTTTTTTATTTATTTAAATTAATATAATTTTCACAAGAAAATAATTTTAAAATATTAGATGAAAAAATAATAATAAGGAATTCACACAAAAAGAATACTTTATTGGGACAGCGATAGAACTTGGTATTTATCACGCTAAATAAGTAATTGATTTTAGAACAACCATGTTTTCTTACTGTTTTTTGTATATAAAATATCTGCCTTCGTTAATATTTTATTATTTTTATTTATTCAACCAGAAAATTTTATTATATTATAACTAATTTATATTATAACCGTGAATTTCAAGAAAATTGTAAGAAAATAAAAAGCTACTGCCTTACTCCTTTTTGCAGTAACTGGTACCGAAAAAGCACAAAGCGGAGATTTCGTTATGATTACCGAAATGTCCCGAGACTTCTTTAAAGTATGATTTGCCGAAAATTTCGGTATTCGAAGCCAAATAAGGTGTTATAACAACTGAATATTTCATTTGGCCCTAAAAATCAATGGCAATACCTAATTCTTTCTATGAGTGATACATGTAAATTATGCATGATTCGATTCACTCCATCTTTGCGTCGCCTTTCCACTCTTTCCTTCTCTCGTGAGGGGGATGGGGTGATACAAAGGGTATATATAGAGCAACAATTAACAAAAAGAGAAAAGAAAAAATGCAGACGAACCGAACGTGGACTGTGTGTGTACTTTCGGGCCCTAAATACCTGCTACTCGCGTACTATATATATATAATATTTATATTCTATAATACATCGCTTGCCCTGACGCTCTCTCACTCCCTCCCTTTCTCGCACTGTCAATCTCACACACTCTCGCACGCTCACGAAAAATAAAAAGAAAGAATTAGAATGAAGCACTTTCTCTCGTTCTCATTTCCAGCTGGACTCGCATAATATAATGACATTCGCGCTCGGCTCCTCTCTCCATTTTCGCCGCCGCCGCAGCCACCAATCGTTCATTCGCTCGCTCTCTCTCTCCCAATTGAATTAACTATTTATACACAATATATTATAGTAAATCGTAATCGTTAACTCTCTAATTAATTCCTAGGTTTTCGAGGGGTCCGCTGACGTCGTCGTCGTCGGCGTCCATCGGCTTCTTCATCCTCCACGACGAGCCCTTCAGTGCGCCTGTGCCCCCATTTTTGCGCTACCAACCACTGTCTTTTACATCTTCCTTCACACACCACCTTCAGCCGTAACATCTCACACCGTTCGAGTAGTCAGATCCTTCTTCCAACTGTATCCACCATCACATCGACCTTCCTCCGTTTATATTACAATGCGGGGCGCCCCTCATCTCTATCCTTTTTTGCCTGTTGCTGTTGTTGTTTTCATTTCTTTTTTTTTTATATTGATTTATTTATTTATATATTTATATAGTTTACTTCTATTTAGTTAGTAAATTTATTTATAATTAAGAACTGTACAGATTCAATGTTCCTATTGCGTGTCGAGAAAATCCATCGACGCTCCAGCGAGTGACCACACTTTTCTTCTTTCTTTTAGTTTTAGTTTTTTTTTCTTTTTTATTCCTCGTATATAATATCGTACGTTCGCATCGTGAGAGAGTCGATACATTACGCGACGCACTCGATGAGTGTTTTGTATATAATGAGCGGGCCAGGCGTCTCGGAGGAATCTTTCGTCGACGAGCTCCGAGGCGGGCCGCCCGCCCTTAAGCACCTTCTGCTTCGAATTCGAGCTTCTTGCAGATCTCGATTCCCTATATACCGATCGCTCAATGTGTGCTTGCGAGGGCTGCATTTTTATGCGGCCTTCGAATCTCGTCTCTCCTCTCTCTCTTTCTCTCCCTTTCTCTCTCTTTCTTTCTTTCTTTCACTTCATGTCCGCACATCCTTCACTCTCTCTCTCGCTCTTCTCATTCCCCTTATATACGCAGCTCGTGCGAAGTGTGGATTTAGCTCGCAGCGCGAGAATTCCATTGTAATGTACATGCCCGCTAAAAATTGCCTATATCACTATGTTCATTACATATATAGTCTCTCAATTGCGATCGTATTAAAATTTAACATTTAATATCTTCAATCACTACAATATTACACCGCAAATATTTTGTACAAAGAACAATCACATGAATTTTCATCTCGCGACCCACCACCGCCGTTTTTTTTCATTTATTATTCTTCTTTTAGTCCTCGTTTATTTTATTTTTTCGTTCACCCACTTAAAACCTCGCCGTTTCGTTTGAAATTCACGGTTCTTCCGTCTCTCTCTCTTTTTCTACTGTCACCGCTCTTCTCGGATGCATGCTAACGCGTCACCTCGATTCTTCCGTTCTCCTCGGCAAGCCCTTTCCGTCTTATCGCGCGAAAAGGGCTGTACTCTAGCGTCGTCACACTATTTGGGTTATATGGACAACCAAAATGTTATTGCGCTCGGTTTCATTCCGTTCAGCGCTCGCTCCATTTTTTTTACCAAAGTCCTTCTTCGACTCGCGCGTAGTCCCTTGCATTTGGGATCTCGTGTTAAAATTGTTCAGTCCGCGAGTCTCTCTCTTTCTCTTTCTCTAGGTTCGAGGATAAGCGCACGAAATTCAAACGAGATGAGCATACGCGCGGGGGCAAGAATCGTCGGCTCGTGCTCGGCTCTTCTCATTTCCTTCATTTGCTTTGTTTGTTACGTGTTGTTTATTTTTCTTAATTTTTTTTTGTTTCTTTGTTAACGCTTTCGCGGTGGCTCCAGTGGCCGCGCGAACGCACATGAGCGCGCGCACACGCGACTCCACGTAGTTTCCGGGTTGCGCGCTAGGACAGTCATGCTTCATCCTGCTATCTTCTTCGCTACGACGTGCGATCATCGTCTTTCATTCGCCTACGCGTGCATCCAGCTGAAACAGAAACCAGATATACACGAGGTGATTTTTGTGCCATTTTTATTTTTATCCGCTTTTCAAATACTTTTACACGTGTATATTTCAGTAAATATCTTAGGGAGTACGCAATTTTATTTGAGAACATGAGTGATTTTACAAGCGATATCAATAATAAGGAAATGAAAATTGTTCAAGATACAGCGATGAATTGAATTTGGATAGAAATTAGTAAAAGTTGATTGTTACCTTTATAAGTGATGCCCGTAATATTCAGGTGGATAGTGGTACTGATTGTGGAAGGTTGGGTCGCCGGGCGGCCGGTGCATCATGCTGGCCGCTTGTCCGTCCATCATGTAGCCCATCGTCGCGTCCGGACTGTAAGCACCGCTCGGACCTGCGGACAATGTCGGAAACACTACACGTTACTACGGTTAGGACTCCGTTCTACTATCGGCTAGGCCGCAATGGCCAAGCCCGCCACTCGGCCCCCACAGTCGACTTTGCACACATATCCTTCTTCTTCTTAACAACAATCGCATCATTCATACCATCTTTCTTTCTTTCATTTTCTCCATCAGACTTGGGGGAGTGACGAACTCTGTGTGTGTGTAAGTGTGTGTGTGTGTGTGTGTATGAGTTATGTACATAGCATTTATAGTTTCTTACAAAGTCTCTTAAAACATATTATCTTAATATATTATACTATTTTTTCTACTAATTGCATAGTAGGCTACTTATCGATAATTCAAAGAAAATATTAAGAAATCAGGTGAAATGTGACCCAGTGCAACGGTAAAACTCGTCGACCGACAGAGATCCTTACTTACACTTGGTTTCTTAAAAAATTCCAGACGGGGTCGCGGCATTTCGCCTGCGGTGACATAGCGGAGATACCGAAAGAGCGACGAGCAGGGCGCTTAGAAGTTTTGTTAACTGCAGGAAAGGGAGGGAGAGAGAGCTCGAGCGGATTTACCATAAGAAAGGCTTAAGGGCCGATGCACAATGGGGCATTCGGGATTTCGAATGCCGCGCGTCTTTGCGGACTCTCTCTCTCTCTCGCTCTCTGTGTAATACTGGGCAGACGGAGGGTGCTGTCGTCTCTGCCACTGCTGCCGCCGTTGCTGCTGCGCAATCAGTGCGCTTGATTTATCGAGGCAATATACATTAAGATAGCGACATTAAAACTGGGGGAGTCGATCTCGGTTTCGTTGGGCGCAGTGCGAGTTTCTCTCTCTCGTATATGAGGGTGAAATGGGCCTCCATTACCAGTGGCGATGACAGTACTGTCGCATGATACTCGACCGAGTAAGACGGAAAAATGTTGGATGTGCGTCATTGACCAAGTTTTTCTAGCAAGGGATATGTCCCGTAGCTGTATAGGAGTTTGCAAAGGTTTCAGTCGGGGCACTCGTGATTAATTGTACCAAGAAGATGTTCACTGTATGTAGCATATATTATTTTTGGAAATTTTTTTAAAAAATCTTATATAAATGTATATTAGGAAAATTTTTATTTCCATTCTCCGTGACCTATATTGAAATCAAAATTTATTTTGAAAATATCTTAACGTGGACGTTATTAATTAATTTTCTTATTTAAGTGAAACCGCATATGAAGCATTCAATTTCTTAAAAATACGCGGCATTCAATTATTTATTGCGACAATGTCTGCCTGGTGTGCGGCAACGAACGTTTTTGATTAAAAGTACCAGTGCCGCAAGAAAAATGCATTGTTACGGACGTCGAAAGAAATTGTTTTTCTCGGAATCGGCAGAAGCAACGGTACGAGGCTTCAGGTTTTCGCCTTATATAAATTTTCGTCTACATAAGTTGCGCTCGCGAGCTGCTCCGCGCGCAGCAAAAATAGTTTTGCACAACAAAGCGAGCAACAAAGAGCGGCGACGGCACCGAGCGTTCGCTCGCTCTCCAAGAGAGTACCCTCTCGACCGTAAATCACAATCATTAAGAACAGTATTCCCTCTCTCGCTTCCCTTTGAAAAGCGTTTTTCTAGTCTCACGCTGAATTTTTCCCTCCTCTCTTCCCCCTCCCCCCGCGTTCTCTTTCATTATCTCTCCCTCTTCTCATCTTCTCGCGGTGTGTTATACGTATGTAAGTCTCGCTTGTGCTCGGAGCAAGAGAGAGAGAGAGAGAGAAAGAGAGAGAGAGAGTCTCTCGAAGCACAGAGAGCCGAGGCAAAGTATCTTATAGGTCTCCGCGCAACAACTCGCGGAAGATTATTACGGATCCCGACAGCGGCAACTGCAGCACATCCTCTAGTAGCAGCGGAGAAAGGCTCAGCATGTGTGTACGCGGTACCTGTATATATATATATATACGTATATCGATGCCCGTCTCGGGTCTCAGAGAGAGAGAGAGAGAGAGAGAGAGAGAGAGAGAGAGAGAGAGAGAGAGAAAGAGAGAGAGAGAGAGGGAGAGAGAGAGCAGAGGGCCATGGAATGTAGTCTCATATTATAGCCACTCGAGCGATATCCCACTAACGAGGGATGCGCTTGTAGTGTGATTAAACCGCGCTATAACGCAGCAGGGAGCCGCTTCTCTCTCTCTCTCTCTCCCTCTCTCACCCTCTCTCTCACTCGGCCAGACCACAATATAGGAAATTAAGGAATCGCCTCTGCGCGAGCTGAGAGCCTCCATCGTCGTCCTCCTCGCTGCACCTTCAAGTAAGGAATAAAGTCGAGAAGAGAGAGAGAGAGAGAGAGAGAGAGAGAGAGAGAGAGAGAGAGAAGAAACGAGAGAGTCCGGCTGCCAGGACACGATATACCTTTTGACATCCAATATTTATGCATTCGGGTAATAATTAGAAGCGCCTTTGTATCCGTCCGCTCATATATTTATAGTTTGTTGACGCGACGCTTGAGTCGAGGCCAAAGAGCAATATTCATTTTCTCGCGGTTTCAACGCGCATAAAGCGAAATAAACTTCGAATGCCATTCGAGGATCGGGGGATTTAGGTATATTACCCGCGGCGGTGATGGAAGAAGAAAAAAAACAAGATTAGAGCGGCGAGAGAGATGTACGAGAATATCTGAGCCGGTGCGCAGCGAAAAATAAAGAAAAGAGTCGAGCGAGCTGCGGCCGCCGAGAAAATCAAGATGGACGACGCGCGGCAGCTGGATTACCGAGAGAGCCGGGTAAGAAAAGTTTCCCCGACGATATGAAATTCTCCCTCGTTATACGTTGCTGCTGCTGCTGCTGCCTGGCGCTATTTATGCGCACGCACAAATCGCATTGCGATGGAGTTTTAGATTCCTGCGAGAGATTATTGCGAGGCCCGCGCGATTTACATTAGTTACGGCAGCGCAACTTCTTGCGGCTGCTCTGCGCGGCACAGCAGAGCCAAATCCGTTTCGCACGCGCATTTGCCTGGCATGAATCTTGTAGCGCGCGAGCGAACTGAAGTAGTACTCGTTAAAGGCCTAGGAAAACAAATTGATTCGGAATAACATTTTTACTGGATTTGCAATTTAATCACTTTTATATCTCGCATTCCTGCGGACTTTACGTTACGCTATTAGCCATTATACGCATTGTTGCGTTACGGATAATAATATCGCGGAACGAGTGCTAGATGGTAATCGGGCGCGATTCTCCTCACTCGTCGCGCATCTCTCGCAAACGAAGAGCGACAGGTAGTGCAAAGTTGTGTGTAAGGGTAAACGAAACGGTCTCGTGAGCGATCTGGCATGTTCAATTCGGCTCGCGGTCAAACATGTCTAGTAGAATGAGAGAAGTAGCGTAAACCACCGAGCTTTTCTCCCTCATATCGTCGTGGCCGAGAAAGAGAAGGACTCATTGGCATAGGGCCGCGAAGACGAGGGAGAAAAAGGCTGCCGCCGCCGCCACTCGCTTTGGGGGTAATGCAATAAAGCACCGGTGTGTTTGGAGCCGCGTAAATCCTGTTCGCCGTGGGACACCCCCTCCTCCTCTCTCTTGTGTGTAATTTATTTAGAGAGAGAGAGAGAGAGAGAGAAGTGCGAGGGTGGGAGAAATGAGAGTCGGGGCCCCGTTAATTGCCGCGCGCGCGCTAAGCTGCGAGAAAGTATTCCGTTGATACGGAATAAGGAGTGAGGGTTGCTGCTGCTGCTGCTTTCACGGCAGTTAGGCCTGTGCGAGAAAGAGAATGAAGCCGAGGAGACGACGGAAGTGGAGGCTGAGAGGACGGGGCCGCCACCCCTTATAAGACCTTTCCTCAATTACGGTTTATTCCTTCTGTAAATACTGCATCAGTCATTCTATATTAAAATGCGCCTAACCAACGCGAGAAACTCCATTTCGGGGCGGGGGGGGGGGGGAGGGGGCAGGAGAGGCCAAAGAGTGATATTAGATAAGTCTTGGCTATATGCTGGTTGTGAGCGTAGGCCAGATGTAATGGCGTACTGGCTTCGAACTCCGAGATTTTATTAATCGAGACGCTATGAGGTTTCGCGTATAGCAATGGTAGAAAGTAAGGATTACAGAGTAATAGTTATTAGGTAGATTAGCGATGTAGGCCACATATTAAAATATGTTTCAATGCTCTCGCGATATTTAAAAGACTGTAGCGAGATTATTAATAACAGTCAATGTATTATCATTCTTAAGAGCGACAAACATAGTTTTCACAATAATAGAGGATGATCATTTACTATTTCGTAGTGATTATCTTTCACTGAGATTTAACTTGTTGAGAGATTCTCAAGAATGAATATTCGAAAAATTATGCTAATATATACATGTCCTTACCGATGCCGCGAAACAAAAAACTCACTGCAACCGAGGCACAAGCGACTCCGGCTTTCTGATAAACTGAAAAACTTTACGAGCAGGCCGATCGAAAAAAGAAGAGAGTTTTCCAATCGACCGACGGAGGGAGCATAAGACCGCAACATCCTGGCAGGGCCTCAAGTCCCTCTCGCGCTACTCTAGCTCGAGCGCATACACACCAAACGCGCACATTTTTATAATTACTAGGCGGTATCAAAAAACACGTCCTCCGCAGCAGCGGCACCGGTATACGTACACGCTTAACAAGCGCGTGTGCGCCGCGAGGCTCATTTGCAAAAGCGATCTCAACAAGGAAACACGGACTCTCCTTACTCGAAGAGGAAAAAGAAAAGGAAAAAGAATTCTCGAATTCTCGCCAGAACTACAAACAGCGGCTCTCTCGCCTCTCGACTCTCCGCGACACAATTCCTTAAAGAGAGTGCGTAATTAGATTTTTGCCCGTGTCTGTGTGTGTGTGTGTGTGTGTGTGTGTGTGTGTGTGTGTGTGTG
>UELV01081246.1:0-14817 GCA_900490015.1 Megastigmus stigmatizans
TCGGTATCACCATTCAAAAGAACAGCTCAAAAGACGTCGGATATGATCTTTTTCAAATTTTTTCAAACCTTATTTTTAGTTGAAAAAAAGCCTGGAAAAAGTTGTTGAAAATTCGGGGTCTTGGTCGTTAATGAGTTAAATAATGTCTTTTACCATTTGAATTTTAATAGTCTTATGTACTTTCAGTTACAGGATATTTACAATGGCTTTATACCTTCATAACTTTCGAAAAAATAAGTTTGTTAAAGAGAGTGCCTAAGGGTACAGATAAGTTCAGTACCGCTTAAGAAAGTTACATGATGTAAACGATTTTCAGTTTAAGGGAATTTCATTTATTTGTAATAAAAGTATAATATTTATAATAGTTGAAACAGCAATAAATTTTATAGTCAGTAGATTATCTGATAGTTAATTATACGATTTCAGATGCTTAAAAGGCTGTAAGTATAATTGAAAAAGTTCAAGTTGGACTTATCGGAGTTATTCAAAAAGCGAGAATGGTTTTACGCTAAATATTCTATTAGTTTACGGGGATAATGCATTTCGTCCCGGGTCTGCCTACTGGACTCGTCAGGAAGGCTTATGTAGGCAGACTCTGCCTTATACGCTTGGAAATATAAATATTATTCTCTACTACTCACGTGCGCTCCTAACCCAACGAAACTCCTTAACGCGTTGATTCCGCTGCTTGCTGCCTCCCGAAACACGCATTAAATCCCACGTGTAGCACTAAACACTACTATACATTACACTACACTGAGGTTGCCATTTCACGTAAACGTATTGTACAAAATAGTGACAATCTCCCTCACTACATGCGAGCACAACCGGATTTCCGTACCGGATCCAATGTGGTGGACCAAAATTGCTGAACCTTGGATTTTTCAAAGAAAAATAATTTATCGTGTTCTTTACATAATTATGAATAAAAAATGACTTAAAATTTTTTAATCGAAGGTCCTGTTTTGTGAAAACATTCATGGTAAGCCAGAAGTCGTGAGATCATCCACACATGAAAGTACATTATTTGATCTTCTTAGGACCTTCGATTGAGAAATTGGAAGAATTATTCTTGCCTCAAAATTATGCGAAGAACACGATACAATTTTTTTTTTTTTAAATCCAAGGTCTAGTCATTTTAGCCCGCCAAATTTGATCTGCTATTTTGAATTTTGAATATCTGACTTCAGATTGATGATCAGCGAGCTCGAAAACCCTTGAATACACTCTGATCCGGCCCCCAATATTTCTCAAATCGATATATGCACGTCTTTTTGTTGAAAAAGCGAAGGATGGCCGCCATTTTGTTTTCTCATGGTCCCACACCAACATATATCTACGTATACACTCGTGACTCGTGATTGATATTCATGAATACTGCATAATATAATCTCCAAATGGCGAAGAATCTCAAAATTATGAAAAGAACGGGGAATTTGTCAAAAATTTTTCTATCTTGAATTTTTCATGACTTTGTGCGTTATCATCTAGTACAAGTCTGCCATACGATCTATTTCCCTGGAGTAATTAGACTACTGCCATATTTCCAATATGGTCACTCCTAGCAAAAAACCGACCACGGATTTGAAAAGAGCAGGGTCGAATAATATAGGATACAGTTTTTGGGAAATATCCATCAATTTTTTCCATAAGAATTATAATGATGAAGATGACATCAATTTTATGCCATTTTGGGTCGAAACGGGTTAATAGGTTTATTCTAATTTTGAAAAAATTCAATTTGCCGCTTGGTGAACCTACATCCACTTTCTTGCGTCTTAAACCCAAACAAATGTGGTCTGTGCAATATTTAGATTCACATAGTTTCTTTCGCGCGATGAGTAAGTGAATAAGGGAAAGAGAAAGAGAGAGACCGTGATTCATTTACGAGGAAAAGATCCACGTACGGTCTCATGTTCCACGTGAAAATAACGGTTTCCATGATTCTCTCTAACAATTTTTGCCTTCTCTTTCTTTCTCTCGACCCCCCCCCCCCTTCCTCTCTCTCTCTCTTATCTCTTTATCCTCTCTCTTTCCCCTGTCTTTCTGTCGAGAAACGTCAAATATTTTACGAGCTGCAGGGAAACAAAAATTGAAAAGGGTTATTGGACATGGCGAAGGGAAATCTCCTTTCCGTTCACGCAGCAACAGTGAAATTCTTGTATTAGTTTTGCAGCGCGGCTCTCATACCCACGGCACATATAACCGGGAAAAATGATAAGTAGTAAGGCGACCAGAGAAAAGGTGATAAAAAGTGCCTGGAAATGAGATATAAGAAATAAAGATTGATGGAAAAATGAACGTACGAGTTTTTCTTGCAGAAAAAGATTTTCCTATTTTCTTTTTTTATTATATTTATAAAAATAACTCGATGCAATAATGATATATATGCATTCAGGAAAGTATCACATATAATAAAATATAGAGCAACTTATATTTCGGTTAAGTACTCTAGAATGAATTGCACTCGAGATTATTTGGGACGAATACTTGAATTGCGTTATTGAGTTCACAGTTTATTATAGTTTTCTCTAAGTAGAGAAGAAGTTGTTAAAAAGATCAAAGTATTTTGAATCAAAAGATCAAAATAAGTATCAAATAGATTAAGATTGTAGAATATAGACGAAACGGGAGATGCTACATTAGATACAGACGAGTTAAGCATCCTTCATCCTTTAATTTGTTGCATTTGCCCATCGGATAAGTAATAAAAAAATCAATTGCATGAACCATATTTTTTACTTTCAATGGAATAATGTTGGTCTCGTTATCTATTTGAATAATTGTATATTTTAAAATTACTTTTACAAATATAATGTTAGTGGATTTCTAATCGATAAATATTCTTATACGTTAAATAAAAATAATCACTAATCGTATAAGAATATTTATCGATAAGAAATAACTATTAATAGTAGTATATGTATTAGGATGGTAAAATAGTTAACAAGTATTTTCAAATCTTGAGGATTTAATAGCCAACTTAATCAGAAACAAAATAAACTTTTTTTAAACAATATATACATGTTCTAAAAGTACAGAGACATAGTCTGTGTACATGCACCATAATAACTCTTCCAAGGTTTTTATTATTCTTTCAAATATTACTATAAAAATTATACTGAATAAGCTAAAACTAAGTTAAATCATCAAAATCACAACTAACTTCAACTTTGGTTCGTATACAAAGCCAATTTGACAATCAAGAACCCCGTCAGAGTCTCGAGCGCAACAGCATCGGCACATGGAAAATAAGAGGAGCCATTGCACCCTCAGTCCCAAAATGACCGCAAAACCTCATCGATAAATCAGCGGAAAATCTCAAAACAAAAAAGACGCCAGCCGCGCTCTCTCCTCCATACGGTGTCCGTGTGAACACACGCGCGCAATCGAGCTTCTGCGTCGCGCGCGGCTCTCCGCGCAAAAGGGAAAATCGCGTCTCGTGGGGAGGGACAGCGAAACACAGGGAAAGGCAAGCAAAGGGGGAGCAAGAGAGAGAGAGAGAGAGAGAGAGAAGAAAAGAGGGGCAGCGGCAGCGGCGCAGTGGTGGTAGTAGTGGCGGTAGGCATCCCTGCGCCGAGTGAGAGAGACAGAGAGTGAGGGCGCCGGGGGTGAAAACGCTCCGGGTGCCGGAGAGCAAGTCAGTGCGCGGCGAGGCGCGCCAGCTGCCGCACGTCATGATTCTACCCCAGGTGAGCTGCCTATACCTAACCCACCGGTCGTCTCTCTCTTTCTCTCTCTCTCTGTATCTCTTTTCCTCTCTCTGTCTCTCTCTCTCTAAAGCACTCGTTCTCTAGTGACTTTAGTTCTTAACTTTTTTTCGCGTTTTTGTATTTTCATTCTTTCGCTAGGATGGTTTCGCGCAAGGGGTTCGTTAATTTACTGTAATTTGGTACACATTTTCTCAATCAGTTTGCTAAAATTGCAGGCATTCATTGCGTTGTTTTGTGAAAATGTATACCTTATTCGTATTCGAGAAGTGAGCAGATAAATAATAGTTGAAGTCAATGCTTGCACTGTCGTGTTTATTGTGGAAACTGTGCACTTTATAGGTATCAAAATTAAAAATTCTCAGAACAAGAGTAAAATTTTAAATACAAGTGTCGTTAGCTTTCGAAACTACTTGCTAGTTGTTTTACTCATCGTCAGCTAAAAGTGTAAATAGCAGCACGAAAACTTAAATGGATAAAGTTTTCTCTCTAAACATCGCCAAATCAATACTTTCCATTTGAAATATCATATCAATACACCGCGTGTATATATTAAAATTTCCAACTCGGTGTGCAACAAGTGTTGCACATCGACAATTTCGTAGATTACTTTCGAATCCGACGTTTTGCCTCGAAAAACGTAATCAACTTATTTCTCCTAAAAGCATCGTCTACGCTCAAACTTAATACGGAAACTTTAGCGCACTAAAAAAAGGGGTGAGGGAAGGAGAAAATATCGCGGAGCCGCAGAAAATGAAATAGAAAACTTTAAATCGCATCTCCTTAGCCGTGCAGCACTTGCCGACGGTTCGAGCAAAAGAAGAAACTTTCATCGCTCTATTATTTCTTTCCTCCTTCTCGCTCCTCTTCCACCTCTTCTATTTCTCCTTTTTCTCCTTTTAACATTTTCATTTAGCTCTCGGATAGACGGTCACGATCTCCTGTGCATATGAGCGTATATATAACACACATCGGCCAGGTATCGTCTGGCACGCACGTAAACCTGGCACGCGATCTCGATTTCACTCGCTCGCACTAAATAGAAGCTCTTTTATTTACACGCCGAAAAACTTGGGATCGTCTTTTTTTGCACCTTATCTCGATGAGAAACGATTAGAATTCTTTCACCCCCGCTATCTCTTTCTCTTCTCCCATCTCCCATCCTCCCGTCGGTGTTGAAGAACGAACGAAGAACGAAAAAAATAAAACACAAACAGAGACTGTTTTTCTTCGCTTTCTTCATCCGCTCGCGCGCGAGTCGAGCCACACGTTCGTTTCAACTTTTGGTTTTTGTACAGTGGTTTAGTAGTACAGTTAAGATGAGGATAAGTGACGAGCAGTGCAAAGTGAAGGTAGCCGAGGACGAAGCAGCAGTGAATTGGTCGCTCACATGATTAAAATTCAACCAAGTGCTTTCAGAGTCAAACATGGTGTGTATATTCAACAGATCTACATATAATTAACGCGGATGTCTCGCTCGAAACAAAAGGGATAGGCCAGTCTTTATAATTAGCCTGGGGTAGTTTGTGCGTGGGAAAGAGAGTGCAAAATCGATACTTAAAGCTCATTGTTCCCTCACACTATGTGTATATATGTGTGAAGGGAATAAAATCACAGTCGGCGAAAAGTCGTACATTACGCTCGTATCGTGCGGAAATGTTGTATCGTTTCAATCTGCAACACGTAGCCGCTGCGAGGTACCATACGTTTTGAACGCATTTATTTGAGATCCGCCAGGCCCCGAGCGTCACACAATATAAATTATAAGTATAATATTTGTGAAAATGGACTGGGTGTGTTGCGGAGATCGATAAGCTATATACCATTAACGATGGATTCGAAGTTGCTATAACTGAAATTGAATTGTTGATATTCGGTAGAAACTCGGCTGCGCTGCGCGGAGAGAAAAGTGAAGGGAGCGAATTGTTAGAGGGACACACGGCATGCATGCATTAATTAGAATACGTTTATTTATGCGGCTCTTTTTTTCCAAGCTGGTTCGGGTATTTTTAGAAGCGACGGGATCGCGTGTGGCTCAGCTCGCAATTGTGGAAGTCCCTCGCTAAATTAACAGCGAGCGATTTCCGCAATCAACAATTCAATTAGTAACTGGTGCAAAGTAGTGCTAAGTATACATAGTTTCGAATTCTCTTTTACCAATGGTGGTAAAGTGTTTTGTTTCTTTTTTTGAGATATTGGAAAGCGATGTGTATTTCGTGCGCAAGCGTTATTTTTTCAAACGGTAATGCGAATATTTTATTGATCGATGAACGAAAGTATGTTAAATATTTGGATGCGAATGTAGGAATTCGTTTTTAAATTGTTCGCCTTGTGTGTCTTTTGGCAGGAGCAGATTAAATATAATGATGGTTAAGCGGTTTATATATGTATAATTCTAGCATGTCATTTTTTTTATTGCGTGCGTAAAGTTGGAAAAATGTTTACTACTTTCGTGACATGACTAACGACACGCACAGAAAATGTTAATTCAACATTAATGTTACGTGTTTCTTAGAAATTAGACTGAATATTTAAAACACATTATTATTGCAAAATTCTATTAACCGTGGAACAGTCACTGATTTAAACAAACACATTACACTTTACTGGTTTTGAATTTTTTTTACATTACCGAGAAAAGAGGTGCACAATCAGCTTAGGTTTAATATTTTTCTTCTATGCGATTTTTCATCCGTGAATACTTTGTGTCGCATATTTTTATTGTTCGTAAAATAATTCGTTTATTTATTATTCTTATTAAATCAAATATTTGTGATGCAATTGTTTGATATGATATCATAAATAAATTAAATGAGGAAAAATAATAATAATTTTAAGTTTTCATGCAAAGAATAGATTGGAAAACTATGTTTTCGAATATAATAGCGATATATGTTCATTTTTTATCAATTTTTAATGAAATACATGAATTTAAGTTCATAATTATATATTTATGCTTCACTTCTTTTACAAAAAGTAATAAAGTCTTGAATAGTTGATTAATTTTTATTTCAAACTATAAATAATATATCGCTCATATTGGACAACCAAATTAATAGTTATGTTTCAATCCCCTTATTCATAAATTAATTTTTACGTTTTTAAATTTTGACGCTGTCGAGAAGCAATTGATAAAGCAGTAATTTTTAAAGTTCAAGAACTAGTTAAGTTTTAATTTAGGCTTTTTAGGTTAATCATTCATATAAACCCAATAAATTTACTCAATAATATTTCAGTATTCTCAGATTATGAAAACTAAAAAAGAATTAGTTAATGTTCTAGCAGCAATGTGGATTATACAAGTACGTGTGCAAGTTAGTATAGGTGCGTGTATCTAGTTGGTTATGATGCGCTTTATTAGCAGAGCCATTTATGAAATGACCTAGTCAAAAAACACCTTCTGCCAGATATTAAAATAACGCAAATATAACAAGTTTATTAAATAGAATGACAAATTTATAATTTGCTTTTATATAATAATTAAAATAAATTTGATAAATAGTTTAAATAGCATTCAATTTTATTCGTTCTCTGGCAATTTTCTACTCCTACAATAATAATTTATGTTAATAGTATTCCGGATATCATTTCATAGTTTATATAAGGTATTAAGATAAAATTAGTTCTAATTCCAGAATTAATTTTATTTTTCCTATCTCGTAGAATAAACTACAATTTCTTTGATCAAATAAAACTCTTACTTATCGATTATTATTGTTTCTTTTAATTGATAATAGATCTATTTACCGCTTAGATGAATTAAAATTTATTCTCAAGAAATAAATTTTCTTATAGTCATTAATTTATTTGCACTGTCGGCTTAAATAAAATTACATTATCTTAATAATAAAGAGGGAAATAATCCCTATTATTTTTAAAGAAAATTGTTCTATTTTTGATAAAGATGACGCCAACGCTTTAGACTACTAAAATCACTTTGTTATAAATACTATCTTCGCCAAACTATTCTATAATTCATACACGACCTTATTTTCACCTAAGCACAGCTTCCTATGGCTTCCATAATTATTTGTCCCCGCATCTTAGAATCGAAATAAGAGACGACAGCCGTTCACTACATTAATTTATATCTAAACACATTCCATTATCGCCGCGGCAAAAACAAAAAGAGCGAGAGAAAAAGATAGTGAGAAGAACAAGCATAATTAAACCCCCCGAAACACGGAAAATCCCGAAATGTACCTTCGTGTTCGCGCGATATAAAAATTCCTTTTTTACCACAGCACGTAACACGAAAATTCAGGTTCGTTCATGCATACACACACAGTAGTCGAGAGTCGCGATTCTTCCAAAACAATAAGCGAATGCTTATAAACCGCGTTTGCTCACCCACACACTCATACTTACAGGTACAAGCCGCAGCGCGGAATCGCAAAATCGCTTCCGCAACAGGTTCCATCGCGACGATTCTCTCCCCCCCCCCCCAGTTTTCTCCGTCTCTTTCTAGATGCTCCCTTAGGATTCCTTCTTCTTCGTCTTCTTCTCTCCTCCTCCCCTCGAAGTAAAGTTCGTTCGGGAGGAGGGAATGGCAGCGGCGAATTAGCCCGCCGGGCGAGAATGCAAATTTAACGTCGGGCGTCTCAATTCGTGGCGAACACGCAGAAGAGATGAGGGGGAGGTGGGGAGAGAAGGAGAGTGGAGTAAGTGCACCCGCGTGTCTTTAAAGCCGTGCACGGAAAGCGAAATTTTCCTAAGTGTGTCCTCGGTTGATTTGCGACGCGTAAATCGAATTTATGCCCGAATTTCGTTTTGCGACTCGATGCCAATTTTGTTTGTATTAACTCCAGTCGTTATACAGTTCTCGCTATATTTATTGCGATGCTTAAAATGGCTTAATTGTTCTTTGAAGTTTGTTGATTCCTTGAAAAACTGTATATCACGAGGCAGGTAAATAAGATTCGCCTCTGTGTAACTCGGCAATTAGTAGTGTACACAAAGCTCGTTGTGCGCGCGCGTAGTGAGTAGTTTGCACACCGAACTAGTCAAAATACAAGGACTCGCTCGTTTTTCGTTTGTCTCGACGCTCGTGCATAATGTGCACTAACTTGCTTAAATTTCAAACTCTATGTAAATCATCTGCATAATTAAACGGTCCTTGTATGAATCCTAATTGAAGACTGTATCTTGATAATTTTTGTGTTACTTTATCATAAATGCATATTATAGACTCTTTTTAATGCTACTTAAATTTGTATATACTCGATAATGGAATAATAGAATTTTTTTTCAGTGTAATAATTATTTTAGAAATTCAAGTAGTTACAGTCACGAATAGTCAGACGCAAGTACAATTCAATTTTAATCCGATTTTCAATGCTTTGCTTTGACATTTTCAATGTCACATTGTTAACACAGGTGTCCCAGTGGAATCCATATTAAACTACAGTATAATTTATAGCACACCGTAATCCCAATATTGCCATATAAGCAGCGTTACTTCATTACGACTTAATCATCAAATAGCATTATAATATAAACGCGAAATTCAGTATCTATGCTGTATTACAAGGTGATCGAACTCATCATCGTAACCTAAATTTTCGCATTACACGCGCTATTCAAACGCGTTCCCTAAAATTCTAAAACTCTCCTTGGGCGCATAAATATTCTACAGTGTTACTGAATAATACATTATTGGCTGAAAGGGCATTGGAGAATAACAGCCCTGTAAGACCACTTGTAGATTACACGTTGTGTGCTATCCCCGAACCAGAGTTTTTTTTCGCGTGGTAATACACAGAGAGAGAGAGAGAGAGAGAGAGAGAGAGAGAGAGAAGGAGAAGCCAAGATAGAAAGAAAGCAAGGGCGAAAGTTATGGAGGGAAAGGAGAGAGGCCTTAAATCGCATTGCCGATTCCGCTCAGTTAGCCGTTTATCGTTTTCTCCTTATCTTTAGCTTTGTAGCCCTCTCTCTCTCGCTCTCTCTCTCTCTTTTTTAAAACTTGTATCTTAGCCACGACGTTTCTTGAGGGACTTTACCTTTCCACCGCTTCACGCCCCGTCGCCTACTCACCGACTTTTGCGCGATTTCTTAGCTTTCTCTTTTGTCAGCCTACGCGTATCGTCTTCTTTTTTTGGGGGTGTGAAGGTGGGGGAGGGGGTATGAGAATTTCTTTTCTCCTTCGTTGCGTTAAGCAGTCGAGTGTATCTGATTTTAGAATGGGATTGGCTTACCGTATATAATAGTTTTCTTTTATCTTTGTGAAGGTTACAAGCCAAATATCTGTACATACAAATTTTATTGTACGAAAGACGATTTACATAAACTTTTCAAGATTTCAATTTATTGACAAAATACTTTTTAAAAATGAAGAGATAATTTTAGTTTTCGCAAGATATAATTTTTATATTCGTGTCAAATAAGATATTCATTCTCATGTACAAGACTTGAATTGTAGATAATACGAAATCGATTGAATTCCTTTATTAGATCTTAAATATTATGCAAAACGCCTTGCCTCATGTTTTTCACATCATTTTACATCGTTTTCCTTCCCCGCATGTACTCGCGTGTGTTCTTCCCTTATCTTCCCGCATTCCATTTCTCCTTTATTGCGTCTATTTTATACTTTGGTTTCTTCTCTCCTGCAGCTCCTGTTTTCCTTTTCATACTCGTAAATCTCTTTTATTGCTTTTCTCTGTATATTGAATCTCGCGTTTCCTTTCTACCACCAAGCCACTCGCACTGCTTCTCGTTTCAGTTATGCATTATGCTTACGGAGAATTACTAATACTCTCGAAATTTATATCAATGACATTTTAATTCTCTTGCACTTACATACATTAGTCGTGTAATCAAAAATGATTTGGGTAGCCTCAAGTTCATGAATGATGTAGCTTGAGACTTTTTTAAATCTTGACTTACGGTCTTCTTGACATATAGGAGAACCATTTAAGACATTAATTTTAAAGCACTATTAGCTTTTTGAATAATGTGCCTAAGTATTTGTTAACTTCAGAAAAGTGAGGTGATATTTGATTTAACATCATTATTTAAATCGTTACATTCTTTTAATATATTCCTACATCATTTACTTTGTATTTTTTTCAGCAATATCTTCGTCTTGACAAACTTAAAAATTAAGAAAAATATGTTGCTATTATATGCTAAGCTTAATTTCTATTAACAAACAGCTGGTATAGCTTTATTAGTACGTTTCAATATTGATGCCTCTAATTTAAGAGAATAAATTTAGAAAGTAGCTAAATTTAGAACTAACCCCGAAATGCTCTAGATATCTATTCCTTGATTTTAACTTCGTCAGAAAAGCCAATATTGCATCATGATTGATAACGAAGGATTTCAACCAATCAAGCTTTCTTGGCAATATTTTGATTTCGTAAAGCTCGGCTTTTTCGTATTTGCACGATTTTCCTTATCTCGGGCGAATATTTGCTTTTGTTCCTCCGTCTTTGCGCTCCTTTTTCCCGGCGATATCTCCTTTTCTCTTTGGCTTAGTAAGTTAATCTTCTGTTTAACTTTAATTTCTTCATTCTATTTGCCGAGATTGCCTCGATTTGGTACTTCGTTACTTTATTTTTTTTTTAATTATAAATATTGCATTGGACTCTACTTTTTTCGCAATTATAAAGCTTTCAAGCTCTAGCCTTTGGATTACACATTCGATAATATTACCAATGTTAAAAAAATAATGCCAACAGCAAGTAATACTTAAGATTCTTTACATACTCTGAAACGCCATCGCTTCATTTAAAACTATCCTCATTCATCACAAATCAATATCTTAACCCAGCTATAAAATTCAAGCCTGGAAAGCATAAAAAAAGAAGAATTAGAAACCTCCACTCGAGTCGTCTTCTCGCACTTTACCTCGATCTCACGACCTATCCCGATCAAAAAAAAAAACTTTCAGCAGCTTGGCCGTCCATCAATTTTTTCCAAGCCAGCCTTCTGGCGCACACAGCCACCTCTCGGTCCATTGTGTGTCTCCTCCGGCCCTCGAAGCTCTGATATAGTCGAAGACAAAGACAGTGAGAGCCGCCGCTGCGCTTCCGAA
Organism: Megastigmus stigmatizans; assembly: GCA_900490015.1. Taxonomy (NCBI): domain Eukaryota; kingdom Metazoa; phylum Arthropoda; class Insecta; order Hymenoptera; family Megastigmidae; genus Megastigmus; species Megastigmus stigmatizans. Next base: position 11,749 of record UELV01081246.1, read on the forward strand.
AGTTCTCCTCTGGCCCGCTTGAATTTCCGCTGTCGTGCACGTGCGCGCGAGTCCGCGTCCGCATATTGATGTTGAAATTCCGAATTCTTTTCGCGGCCGCCATGTGTGTGTGTATGTGTGGGTATGGGTGAGTGTGGGTGAGTGTGTCGGGTTGCGCTGGACACTCTACGAAATTGCCTTCGATGGAATTTCGATGCTGCAGCTGCACTGGTTTGACGGTGGTGATTTTTTCCCGACCGTCGCGGATGCTCGGGCGATTTTAAAGCAACTTTCATATCCAATTTCGTATACGGGAATATCGTTTAACTGGCCTTGTGGTGTGAACGATGACTCTTGAAGGGACAATTATTTCTTGGTCGAAAAACTTTGCGACCCAAACTGTTATGCAAAGCTAAGAAATAATTAAAGTTGAGCCCTAGTATGTTATTTTTGGGCTGATTGGATCAAATTCTTACTACTTAAGGTGATATTACTCTTGTATCTCGATACATAAGCATGTTTAATCAAAGAATTTTTTAATATACTATCCTATCGAACGTGTTACTCGTTTTTTCCTATACTATTATGTGTTGTTATACGAAAATTACAATTCTCTATAACATTTTTATAATTTCTCACAAACACAAAGACTCCGTAAAAATGTTCTTTTTTCAATTGGTAATTTATAAGAAAAATTATGCCATTAAAAAATATCTAAAAAAAAATCACTGTCAAGCTTCCAAACGCATTAATAAAGTCAAGAAGCAATCCTGTGGTGTTAAGTCGAGCGTTCGCCTCAAGCATGTGTACACATATATCTATATCCTTATAACGTAAATACATGTGCAGTTAAAATGAAGTATGACTGGCGAAAAGTATACGGGGGATCGTTTATATGGTCGTTATAAGCTCGTTTTGTTCTGTTTCGCGATAAACGCTGATTCACGCGACTATGCGTTTTTAGTTCTTCCAGCGATAAAATAATTTGGTCGGCTTGCAATGGTGCAGATTTAGTTGTTTTGAAGGTGACTAGCACGTCCAAACATATATTCTGGATTTTTAATAATTGGTAGAGTTAATGTTTATTTATTAATTATTATCTCATCTTACCTCTACTTATTGGCATGCGTTTAATTAAAATTAAATTTCTTCTTTTAAATTATTATAAAACTCTACGAAAACGAACATAAATACGTTGAATAATTTGCATGCATAACATTTATTTGTAATTAAATACTTCAAAGCAGTCATAATATTTAATATATGAGATGAAATGTTGAAAGTAATTCCCGTGCGCTTATTCAAGTGTATTTATTAATTAATGCATTTATCGTACCGAATTGTTTGTACTCAATAGTTTCATTCCCAAAAAAGAACATAGTTCTGCTTTTCCGAGTACACATAATAATAACATTTTGTATAAATAACAACATAGTTTCTCTACGCTCTTTAATTACTCCTTAATTCGCATCAATCTCAATACCCAGCCATTTTAATTATATTTTAATGCCTCGCCAATTATCCAACTATCCGAGCAAAAGTGTAGGATTATCCAATAAGACTCGGGAGCGCAAACACTGCCTTAAATTTGACGCAAATCTTGAGGACGCCCCGAGAACCATTCTGTCAATTAGCGTGACTAATTGAGCTCGTCGTTCGCACGATTCTCAAGACAATCCAGTTCCCGTGCTTCATCTCTCTTAACCTTCGCTCCTTCACCCCCATCAATTACGGAAAAGTATGTCTCCCGCCACTGGATGTATAACGTCAAGCTCAAGCACCTGATGGGGAGGTTAAATCGCTCTTCCCCCCCCCCCCCCCCTCCTTCGCCTCTGACTCCCCCTTTTTTGAGCGGACATACGACACACAATTATTCTAATCGACGTCGTTAGCGTTCGCGCGCCCGGATCTGAATAAAAAGCTTACATCGCAAGACGCTGTGGAATATCTTACGAGCCGTCGCCGACAATCCGCATTATGCTTCTTCGCGAAGTCGGTCCCCTTCACCGCTACGCACTGATATTATTCGAGATGAAAATGCACTTTGCAGCGTAGAAGTGGGCTATTGAGAGTAGTTAATATCTCTTAAACGTGAATTTAAAAAATTTAGCTCCGACTAAAATCTTGCGTTTCTTCCTAAAATTTGGATTATATTTTTATTTTATTCTAAGCTTATACTTGCAAGTCTATATAAAGATTGTACAGTACATTATAGAATAAGTCGATATAAAATATTTGTATTTTCTTTGTTTAGTTAATGATCGGTAAACGTACGCTACCATTTGGTTACAATATTACCAATCGAACTGTTTAATTTTCTACGAGGAAAGAGCTAATGTAGTATTTAGAAAATGATTGATTGTACACGATAATCTAATAAATTAATACACTAGTAATTACACATAAGTAGTTTTGCCACTACAATGAATGTGATGGACAGGTTTTAGTTATTCTCATTTAAATTATGCATGTATATTAAATAGGCGGTTCCAATGATTTAAGTGAATTATAATCAATAAGAGGAGGCTTTATGATCATGAACATACCGTTTATCAATCAAGGAATAATTGACTTGAGATATAATTTAATAATTAAACTAAATCTATAGAAATGTATCATTAAAAATTCCAAATACTCCAAATATTCCACGGCTCATTAATTTCTTCCCATTGACTCGTTCCTCGCTCCGTCCCAGTCATTTACCTATAGTTATCCCAAATTTTTCCCTTGCGTACTCCGAACTCTCCAGTAAACGTATATCCGGCAAAGCTCACACTCGTCAATTCTTCCGCAACACGCTCGTAGAGTCTCTCGTCCGCCCGTGCATGACTCGCGGAGCTCGAATGACGAACAATCACAGTGCGGCGCACGTTCACTCGTGTATCATATCAACTTGCTGTCGCCTCGGCGCCCATATCGTCCTCATAATTAATGACGATAATCGCGCGAAAGACGAGGCATGGACGGATGGCGCGCTCTCGTGTCCCCAGGAATCGATTTCTATATGGTTAGCCTCTCTCTGCACCTGTCTCTCTCTCTCTCTCTCTCTCTCTCTCTCTCTCTCTCTCTGTGTGTGTGTGTGTGTGTGTG
>UELV01081253.1:0-14961 GCA_900490015.1 Megastigmus stigmatizans
CTCTCTCTCTCTCTCACATTACGCAAGCCAATATATAAACGATAAGTATAGGGGTATTGCTGCCCGTTCTCAAACCTATTAACTCTGTATACGTATGTACGATCCTCCACGTGTGTGTGCGTGTGTGGTACATTATTAAAAAGCATCGTCATTTAAGTCGGTTTGTCTGTTCGACAGAGAAAACTGCTGGACGTGAGCCTGGGCTTCGCAGCTGGTGTGATGGTCGCGGCGAGCTACTGGTCCCTCCTGGCCCCTGCTATCGAGATGGCCACCGAGAGCAAGCTCTACGGCCTCGAGGGCGAATACGCCTTCGTGCCCGTGGGAATAGGCTTTCTCGTTGGCGCGGCCTTCGTTTACGGGACAGACGCCCTGATCTCGAGCCTCGGCATACAGTCCCCGAATGTGCTATTAGCGATGCAGTCTGTCGGTACGAACAACAAACAAAGACTAGGGTTACCGAGCAAGCAGCATAATACGCTCGCCAAACTAAAGAGTGACAAAGAGGACTTTGACGACGTTATAAGCAGTCAGTTTAGTGACTTACGTTATGCCGGAGTGTCGAAAATTTACACGCAATCAGAGTCGACCACTATCGATGGTACCACACATATACAGCAGCAACTTAAACCATTATAATGTGTTTGATCAGAACGATTATTGTTTTTTTTTTGCCTCTCTTTTTTCTTTTGTATATTTTTTTGTTTTGGTTTCCGTTTTCGTTTTCTTACTATTTTTTTTTTGTTTCTTTTGGACTCGTGTGTAATGGCAACAAACACTTTGGCTGTCTCGTACTCTCTTGTTTATTACATCTATTTTTCATAGTTTTTTTTTTCTTGTACATTGTACTTATATATTGATTGTGTGTACTTTTGTTTTCAACGGTCGACTGGTTTGGTCGGGCCTATATTTTGTATTTATTTATTATTTTGTCTGTAGGCTTGGAAAATGGGATCAGTTTAAGTAATACACGTATGATTACTGACCAGTTGATGGAAACGAATTGAAATTTGAAGATTGTGAGAGTGAGCTCAAAACTAAAGTTTGGTACATAGATCGAGTTAATACGTGGGGTGATTGTCAGTGATCAATTGGCAATCATACAGTTCTTTATTAATATTTAAAATGAATGTTATGTTGGTAATAATTGTGATCTCAGGGTGAATGTATGTCCAAAGTATATACAATTTGAAGTAATTCTTGCTTACAACACGTTAGTGGTTTCAGCTCAGCAGGGATTTTCATTGTTATCATTTATTATTTCGAAATGTAGACAGTATTGAGCATTTATCGAATCAACCTTTTTTTTTACGAAAAATAATACAAGAAAGATAATTCAAATTGTTTTTATGCAAAACGTTGCTAGTAAACAACTGCATACACGGTTATAAGATTTAACGGAAATATTTTTTATCATAAATAGTTCAATTTATTTATACTAAAGGTATGGATATTTATAATTTTTCCCGCGTAAATCTTTTTTCTCCCTTATTTATAATTCTATCATAATATCATAAATACTGGTAATTCTTAATAGACAACTATGTACTAATTTCAAAAGGTACTAAATGCTTGAAAATAGTCCATCGGCGTTTTTATAAGCTTTCTTATGCACTGGTAGAAACTTAACTTTTTCAAAACTAATAGTAAAAAAACGGTAAATTTGAGCTCGTTTTTGTCAACTGGTCGTTTGGAGAACGTCGGTGTTTTTAACTCTCGGGCCTTGCTCTGCTTCGTTGCGTCTTTTTCGCTCTTATGCTATATACCTATTATACCTATCAGTTTTTTTTAGAATGCACACCAGCGAAGATAGTTCGCTCTAACCTCTTAATTTATTTATATGTCTGGACGATTCGATAAAATGCATGTATAAAGTCGTACAAATCGATCGAGCCAAGTCTGATTATCTCGGCAAAAATTTCGACGATAACACGAATCGCCCGTCATAATCTCAGGGTGTGCTTATTGACACGCCTCAAGCAAATCGAATATTACGTTTATATTTTTGACTGTTTTTTTTTTAATAATCTGGTATGTCTTAAAAAATGAAAGCAACATATCATTCGATTAAAAAGAGTAGTTACTATGAATTATTCGCTCTATAAATAACTTCAAATACGTAATTTTAGTATAGTTTTAGATCTTTATTTTAGATACGTTATCAAAAGATATCATAATATATCACAAGATATTCTATATTTCATATTAAAGTAAATAATTAATTACATTTCTGAATAATCATATCACAAATCAAATAACAATCAATCTGGTATACATACTTTAACTCTATTTAAAAACCTCTTATTTATTCATATTTTTCATCCGCTGTAGATGTATCCGACAAATACAGAACAACAAAGTTGTTGCTCTGAAACGCGAATTTTTTAATGATCAGCACAAATAACTGTCAACATATTGTTTTCCAAAAAAAAAAATTACAAGGAAAGTTACATTACAATAGTTGCAATCTCCGCTCTTGATATCTTAATATTTCACAAAGTAAAATCCTCAAGATTGATTTGCTTGAATGTGTTAATTAGCACAATTCTATAAAGTCGCACTAATGCACGTACACTTGAGAATGCTTCAGCTTGTTCCAGAAAATCAGCAATCTAGAATGTTAATATATGCATGAAGGCTATCACTAACCATTATTATTAATTGCTACGGATATTTCACTGGGACTTTGATTATTGCAACTGGAATAGTCATCGTTTTGGAGCGTCTGCAAACAGTAGATTCATGTAAAGTCTTTGTGTACCTTCTCGATTATCTTAAACTATTGCTCTAAACCTCTAAATCTAATAAAAAAGCGCGTAAAACAAACTGTGTGGTGAAGTGAATATAATCAGTGACCTTACTAAATAACCTGTATTAATGCCGTCTAAAAAAAAAGGGTAATGAAAGGATTTAACAATAATAAAAGACAATTAAAAGGATTCAAGTGCAGTGTCGTATAAAATAAAACCTAATAACACAAAACAAAATTGATAAAACAATCAACCAACAAAATGATCGAGTTGTCACACAGAGATGTACATGTGTCCATCCAAAATCAGACGCTCCAAAAGTGATCTTATTGCTCAGAGCCTGCAGATTTAAAACGCAAAGATATAATGGAATCTTGAATTGAAAACAGAAACAAAACAGGAACGAAGGGTAGTTTTATGATTGTGGTCAGTCTAATCAGAACGGGAAAACAAAGCATGCACGAAATGTCACTTAAATATCGAAACTTTATCAATTGTCAACTGTCCAGATATACACATATTTATATATATAAACATATAAATATATGTATATTTATATTAAAAATGTAATTTATCTGCCTTGTAAATTGAACGCAGGTTGATCGCAATGATTATTGTACCTAACGATGTGGTGTCTCGTTTTCTCGTGCCGGTTATTCGCCGACCGGTTGATTTCAGGCTTTTACGAGCAGAACGCGAGGAGACGGCAACAGTCTGGCATCCCGAGATCCAACGAACCCGGCGTCATTGGGACCTTGTACGAGGATCCTAGCAATGAGGTCAAGAACAACCAATGGAAAAGGATTCTGCTCCTCGTCGTCGCCATCACCGTAAGTCGGCATTATACCTCTTTCTTTTTCCTTTTTGCTTTGACATTGAACTTTCGACGTGCAAACAAAATACTTTCCTTGGCATTGAAACATCGGTTTTGTATCTCCTATCACGTGCAGATCAGCACAACAAAACTGACAAACGTACAAATTTAACAAATTTAAGAATTTACGTTTTAATAGTGAATTAAGATTTATGGATTGAATAGAATTTTGTTTTTATACAATGACCGGAGAGATCAACGTTATCGAATAGATTATTTATATAGAGAAAAGCTTTCTCAATGATGAAGACGATACTCACATTTCTACATCCAAATTAATTTACAGCCGACAGGTAAAACTAGCGAGATAAAAATTTCTCTCTCGGTACAAAGCTGACCTTATATAGTCACGCGCGTATACAAAACTCCGCCTCATCGTCATAATTCGATATAATTCCTATAAATAAGCTATACGTTGTCACTATATTATTTGAACCTTAAAATAAATGTAATAATACGTCTTAACTGTGTCATTATCGCATGACGAACACATTGTAGTTAAGTACAGACACCGCGCAGTTGAGCTCGAAGATGATAATAAATAGGTAGGTGCTTTTGCATATATTGACATGAATAGAATAGACTATATAAAAATTAACAGCTTACTTGCGTGAAATACATAACTCACGCGGTGTATCTTCATCGATAGCGTAATTTATTTTGACATTGATTTTTAAACTCTAAAAGTCGGCATTTAAATGACAGTAACATTTTACAATCGTAGATATTCCATTCTTTTCGCACTTCCTACGTAGATACACATATATTTCTGTCACTATACTGCATATTTAATTATTTTCATATTTTATACATCGAATTTCAATAAGAATAAAACAAACGTAGGCTTCGGCCGTAGTATCGATCTTAGGTTATTTTAACGCTAACTCGGGGTGTTTATTTATATTATCATTTACTGTGTAACGTTACACGATTATTTTAGAGCAAAGCGGAGGGAAAGCCAATGACTAAATGAAATCTGAGTGTTCAGTATGCAATTAAGTCAATGGGAAACATTTTTCAACTCAATTTGTAATTCATAAGAATCACGCGTTCCAGGAATATCACCTTGTTAAATACATTCACAATTTCTATGATTGTTCATAAAAGGCGCTGAAAGTAGTGTTTAAGAGGTACAGTTAGTCATAAACGAAAATACGTAAGAGGTGTAGCTTGTTATTGAAAATTTTTATGGCCTAACAATTGAAAATAAGGATTATTTATTGCTAAATAATGATTTTAATTGTTTTAACGGACTCGAAAATCCCACTATAATAGCAATGACATTCTTTAAGGATTATTACCGTTCACTCGGTAACTTGTTTACTAATATTGACTTTCGTGAAGATACATCAATATAGAGTAGTTCAGATTTAAATTCGGAAAGGCAAATTGTAATAATCATAAAATCTGTTTCATAAATGTTGAACATTAGGATGTAGACACAATATAAAAATTTTAAATGCAAGAAAAGTTAAAGTAAATATAGATCATAAAAATTTAATTTTTATCATACTATAAGCTTTTCTTAATAGTATTTAAAATTATTACAATGAATATTTTTATATAAACTCTTTACATCAAAAATTTATCCTGAAATTTTTTACAATCATGTTATATAATTAAGAATAACACAAATTTAAATTAAAATATATTACTTCACATACCTATTGCTTAAATTTAAAAAATGTTTGATTTTATGCAAAAAAAAAAAGAAAAAATCTATTATACCGCAAAAGTAGTACGGTAGAAATAAAAAATTGCAAAGTAGAAAAAAAGAATTGTCGAACATATACGACCGCAGCCCCATTATTCCGTTTGATTTCCATTCTTCTTAAGCAGAGGCGAGAAAAAGCAGCAATTAAAACTTTATATCTTTTTCTTTCTGGCTGTTTATGTAGGTGCATAATATACCCGAAGGTTTAGCTGTGGGTGTCGGCTTCGGTGCAGTCGGAAGCAGTGCATCAGCGACTTTTGAAAACGCAAGGTAAGTCAAACGCCTCTACTTTTCTCTTGCTCTTTTTTTGTACTTGTTCCGCTGCTCCGATACAGCGCGACGCGAAGGTGAAGCACTTCCTTTTTTTTTTACTGTACATAATATATATATATTGGCAAGCGCCACGTGACTGCGCTTGCCGTTGTGATCGCGCTTATAATCACCAATTAGTGCAAATTGACTCGTAAAAGTTGGGATGCTTTTAGGTAAGAGGGTCTCAGACAAAGACGCATTAAGTGGCGATAAAAATAGGATTGTTATTGTGAAAATTGTAAAGGATTTAGTTCGTTTTTAATAACGAGGGTTAAAGTATTTTTACTGAAAAAGAGTATATTATTTTAAAGGACATTCAAATGTTCAGTAGTAGATTTTTTGTAACTCGTTCATCTTATTATTTGTTGCATCGAATCGATTATGAAGTACTTGATTGGTGATTGTGTTATCGAAGATTTATGTTAATCGCGTTCAAGATAGAAAGATTTTTTATCTACCACTTTCCCTTAATAAGCTTATATACGCAATCATTTGATTTGATAACCAAGAGAAAAACTTATCATGATGAAAATAATTTATTTTAAAAATTTTTATAGGAGTATAACATTATTATTTTTATTTTTAATACTACATTATCATTAATAGATGAATGTTTCGATTAAAAATTCGATCTTGACAAATGAATGAATGAAAACATGGATAAAGGATCTTCGAACTACACGAAGTTTAGCAAGAATTCTTTCCACTTATGCACCGGAAACATTAACTGTCCCGTTAGGCCGAACTTGCGAAACAGCGACGCCTTGCCCTTCGCATTTGTATTTTTCTCACCTACAATACAAGAAACTCGACAATATTTAGTATTTTATTCTTTTTGTGCTAATTCTTTTTTAATTTAGTTTGTAGCATTCAAATTAATTTTTTTTCTCTGATCGAATTACATTCAATTAATGCAAAGGAATTGATTAAATTTAAAACGGTTACATCTGTTTATCTGTGAGATCAATTTGATATTGAGCAAAACAACGATTATTTGCGAAAACGTTGATTTCATGGTGAAGTTCACAGTAATATATTCTTTTAAATATTGAGCCAAAAAATAATGTAATTCCGTGACATACTATTGCTGCTATCATTTTCTCATGGATATAAAGTTTTTTCTCGATATCACATAGGAAGGAAGTTTATCAACATTCCAAGTACCGTGAATATTATCGTTCTAATAAATTTCTATAATGACTGTAGAAAATCACATTCTCTCTGAAGTCATAAAATTAACAATAAAAATGTGTGATAATAACATTAATTAATTGCAGTGCTCGAAAAAGTTGATAAAGGCACTTCCTTTGCGGCTTATCAAGTACTTGAACGATCGAAGGTATTTTATATAAATATATGATAAAGAAGCTGTGCTTCTAGTCACTTTCTATGAAATGAATTGCGCTCTAACACTTCCAACATTTTCCTCATTTTACCTTTATGTGCATCTAAAGTTACGTGTACTTGAACACGTAAATACCCATTTGCACACGACGTTGCAAGCTACTCGTATATTGTTGTTTCTTAATTTTATTATCATTTAATCCGAATGGCAAGATAATATTAGCGACAAGAAACTTGTAACTACTCACATATGTTTATAATATTATCGCAGAGATTATTTATTGTGATTAATACCGTACATGCAAAATTTCTTGAGAAACCAACTCGTAAAAAGTAATCATTCTATTCACAGTATATCCTAAAATTGAAAAAAGTGAGATAGGTGAAAAGGGTGAGTCACTGTATAACAAGTATTTAAAAAAAGATAATGAAGTGATCTTTCCATTCTTATCAAAGTCTAATTGGCTTTTGACTGATTTAATTTTGATTTTTTTTTTTTTTGAAAGAGAATCTATAAGAGAATAAAAAAATTGAATTAGAAAAAATTAATTCTTTTTCCCATGAAAGCAAATAAAAGTAGAATTATGGAACCTCGTCAATTATATAGAAGTAGATAACAGTAATACAGTCGTTTCAATCAAATTATCACTTTTCTTAATTTTCAAAAAATTCACATTGCACGCATACAAAGCTTCCAAAAGCTCGCTATCGTTACCACATGATTCATCATCACGTCAAATAATCATTCGCTTATCCTCTCAACTGCACCGTCCACACCTGATAAGTCAGATTCCTCCATCGCCATGGCAACTCCCGCGGCCGATCCCACCCAACCGATCTCTCCCTAACCTACCGACATCGCAGCGAATCCCAGCTGCACACTTCATCCGCTAGATGTCGACAAGCCTCCCCGCCACACTCTCACTCCCGACAGTGGTAACAGCCGGACGCGGAGTATATATAGAACTGCAGGCGACAGGTCGCGACCAAAGAGGAGGAGGGAATGAGAGAGAAAGAGAGGGAGGGGAAGAAAGCTCTGCTCTCTCTTCTCTCTCTCTCTGCAGGCGCGCGGAGGCATTCGTGGTAGGAGGTCCGCATGAATGAGTTCCATGGTGGTCGCGAGGAGAGGCGCGACGGGGATTACCCGGAGGCTGAGTTTATTGGCGCGGGGAGAGCCTCTTTCTCTCTCTCTCAGCGAGGAAATGTACGTGTTACATCTCTCCCGGTAAGAGAGCGAGAGAGAGAGAGAGAGAGGGAGAGCGTGTGGCCCTGGAATCCAGCGAGCCCTAGGCGCCGCGAATTCCATCCCTACTACTACTTAAAAGAGAGAGAGAGAGAGAGAGAGAGAGAGAGAGAGAAACTTGACTGTGGCGAGAGAGAGGCTTATATACCAGACCTCTATATATCGTTTGAGGAGAGGAGTCGAGGCTCGACGATGTATCCTGGCGCGCTTGTACGAGAGGAGCAGCGAGTGTGCCTTCTTTGCGAGCCGTGTCGCTGCAGGACTCGAGAATTGCGCGTCGGGTTAAATTGCTCGACACCTACGCCATTGTTTCTGTCGATCGGTTTGTTTAATTTTGCCTTGCGGCTTAGGCTTATCTTTTTTTTTTCTTTTTCTTTTTCTTTTCTTTTTTTGAATCTGCAGATTATGAGAGAAGGAACAAATGTGAAGCTCTGTATGGCAACGACTGATAGGTTTTGTCTTGTTCAGATTCATGCTTTTTGTAATATTAGTAACTCGATGGATTGGCTCACATTCGACGCTTTAACTTAATATCCTAAATCTTATTCATTTATTCAAAGTAAAATGAGTTTCTCCAATCGAATCTTAATTCTTAAGAACAATACTGTAAAACGAAAAGTTATACCATTCGACATTACTCGATATAGAAACTGCACTCGCGCGACACTGTCTTAAAAAAAGCCCAACATACCACTCTTAAAAATCAACATTTTACCTGCGCTCAAAAACTCTCGTGCTCGACAAAAAAGAAAAAAGAAAAAGAAAGAGGCATCAGGACAACTTATATACCCAGTAGAGACAACGCGAATAATTAATTCAAACTTCGAGAACCATCAAAGTCGAGAAATTTAATTAGAGCGAAGAAAAAAAAGTACAGAGGGAGAGAGGGGGGGGGGCGGAGGTATGATAACAAGGCATTTCGTATGCTAAACAAGACGCATATCTCGTGAAATTTTATACGAATACGCGTGTGTGCGCGCGCGCGGACGCGGGCTTATCGTAAATTTCCGAGGAATTAACCGGCGTCGAAAGTCGCAGCAGCAGCAGCAGCAGCAGCGGCAAAAAAAGGAAGAAGGGATCTGGAGAGATGTCGGGGTTCCAAAGTGCGTTGCACGCCGGCAGGAGGGTGGGGAAAGGAGGCAAAATGAGGAACGTAGTTAGCGCCCTGTCCACTTCGGGGCAGCACGGCGCCACATTAGTCTAGACACACGCATGCCTCTCTCGATCCTGCCGCTGCCGCTGCTTCTGCTGTTGCTGCTGCTCTTGACCGATTCTCGGAAGAGATCCTTGTTTCACTCTGCTTTATTGTGCGAAGAGGAATTGCGGACTGCTTCTTCTTCTTCTTCTTCTTCTTCGTCTTCCCGCTCTCCTTCGTTCCCGTCCTTCTTCTTCTTCGTCTTCTGCTTTGTGCACAGATTGGCGCGACTTGGACTTTGGGAATTCGCGCATCCTCGATAACAATCCTGGGCCGAAGTTTCCATTGACGCGTGTAGTATACCCAGCATAGTTCGATTGATTGTTCGAGTTTGATGTTGAACAAAAGCTTCGATTTCTTTATTCCCCTAATTCTACATAAATTCATTGAACTTACATGCACAAGAAGATATGAACAGCTCCCGAGTGTTGTAACGCAACGTATTTAGACTCTCGCGCGTCATTTAAATGCGCTGGAATGTCCCGAGGAGAGTATATGTATATATGCGCGCGCTTCTTTTATGTCGGATTAGCTTGTGCGGACACGCGCGCGCTCTCTCTCCTGCACGAGGACGCTCGTGGATTTCAGGTTGTGCGTGTTAGGGCAGCTCGTTCGTTCTATTTCTTTTTGTCTTTATTTGAGATTCTACGGTATCGCGTGAATTTTTCGGTTGTGCGTGAAAACTACGCTTTCTACTTTTATTCCCATGTTCATAAATTCTTGCAATACCGATTATACTGTAGCATTTTTTTTTATCGAATGGATTTGTGATATTTCACGTGAAAGAAGGCTTTGAATTAATTGAGGCTCTCGCACAGATCTTCTAGGAAGAATATAAATTGACCTAATTTCAAAATTTATGTCTGATCAATTTTCATCCCCGGAACCACTTAGCCGGAGCTTATTAGTACATCGATCGCTCGCCGTCTCTACATTATCTAGGCTAGATTACTAGACCCGCTTAATGTACATTTTAAAGCGCACTTTAAAATTCAGATAGATCCAGTAAAAACTCACCGTCGTATATATTATTAAACTAATTCGCATTAGCCTTATACGCAAAAAGCATGAATATTGTGAATCCCATCGAGACATACTATAATATACTTGTAAATCCCCTCGAACCAAACAAACAATCCGCGTAATCTCCAATCCCATTCATTATTACCCCAGATATATTTCCTTATAAAAAAAAGAGCTCGAGATCTAACCAAGCAAAATATTCACAGTTACGTAATAATTCGGAGCACTGCACACCATATAGATCGGCCATTTGAAATATATGAATGACAAGGGGCCTACAGCATGCAGCAGCAGTGGCAGGAAAAACAGCGGGAGCGGCGTCGTCGAGCAGTGGTGGTGGCGTGACGCGCTCGGGCAGCTCGCACGCGAGTCGATAATCGCCGGAGGTTATCGCGCCGGGGCTAAAGCCTCGGCAGCAGCCTCTCTGAGCGCGCGCGCTTGCCGACGGTTCATTCATAAGCGCTTGCCTCGCGGAATATAACTCGTTCGGCCTCTCTCTCTCTTCTCTCTTTTCTTGACTCGGGCTTGACTCGAGACTTTCTCGCCTCGCGCGAAGGCCTAAAACGAGCTCGCCGCGCTTATTGCTTCGTGCAGTATATATATACCGTCTATATATGGAGCTATCCCTGCATAATTCGTTTGCTTTTGGGTATTTAATTTTTTTTTTTTTTTTGCGACTGATACTAACTAGATATATTTATTTTTGCTTGCTCTGGGTTTAGTTCTCGTGAAATTTGTGCTGTGTAAGTTCTATCGAGTTGGCGCAATAAAAGGGCATTTCATTCGACTAATTTCTTTGCACTGTTCTGCATATATAGTTTCGATTTAACTAAGCTCATGTCATAAACAATTGAGCATATCAAAATTACTGATTCTAAACAAAATATATTTTGATTAATTTTTTATAAGAAAATACGCATATTTTCTGATCGAATAAATTGATTTATTTATATTCATCGTTTCTGAAATTTCTCCTCTATCATATATTCCATTAAAAATATAATAACTGCGACGGACAAAATCCGACCTCCGCTAAATTCGCTTTACAACGCTACTCTGGATTCTAACGTAGAAGTCTCCATATGTACAAGCTCACAAGCTCGCGATACGTCAAACTTATCCGTGTGCATGTGTGCTCGGGTCCGCTCGGCGCGCAAAGATTTTTCTCCGCCTATATACAAGTCGCAAAAGTTCCCCTTGCCCGCGCGCGATGGAATCATTGAGGTTATGACCGCCGTCTGACGTACAAAGTTCGAGTTGCGAAAAATGCGCCGCGCGCTCGGCTTGCGCGAACGAGAGAGTGAGAGAGAGAGAGAGAGAGAGAGAGAGAGAGAGAGAGAGAGAGAGAGAGAAGGAGGGAGAGGGAGAAAAGAATATATGTTGAGTTGAGATCCGCTTGATTAGTCTCCCAGGGCCTTTGGGGCCAAGCTCTAGAGTTCGCTTGCACTCGCGCTCGTCATTACGAGTTTATAGATTAGAACAGCACCTATATTGGCTGATATTTATCTAATTAGGAGTGGATTGTGTGTCTCGAGCTTTTATATTAGGGGTTCAACAGCTGCATTGTTTTTTATTTGCAGTTCCAAAAGAAGGACCTGGATCATTTCAACTGATGAATAAATTTCGAAATGAGTAGTCGTATAATTAGAATACGTAAAAAATGTTGTGGCTGACTAGATTCCGTACCTTTTCTACTGATATCAAATATACAGATATCCAGTATTGCATTTTGTCCCTCGTTAATCACTCGCTTATTAACTATGTATAGTATAAGAGGCCCTTTATTTTTCAAACTAAGCCCACGAATTCAAAACGAATCTTTTTCCAAGTACGTGTGCATGTAACATCCAGCGTGAATGAATAAAAACAGGGTCATACCAAAGTCGCGGTTTCCTTGCACTCTTATAGGAATTCGAGGTCCTGGCATACAGCAACAGCATCGGCAACAGCTGCAGGCGTCTCATCGTAATAGAAACGCAGCTCTATAATAGAAGAGTCTGTGGACGGCGCGCGTAACGGGAGGGCCAAACTGTCGCTCGTCGAATCCTTGAAAAATGTACCGTACAGAGAGGTTTACATCTATATAGCGACGATAAGGTGACTCTGCAGAGCTTCTGTATATAAGTATGCGCCAATAGGGCCCCGCTTCTGGTGTATATGTGTGTAAAGCGCGGCGGCTAGCGTTGGGCAAAAGACCGCAGAATGTCCCGGTGCCCGGCGGCTTTCTATTTTCATGGCACATCGAGCAGCTGGAATCCGAGGAGAATATTTTCAGACCATGTAGCGGAATCTCTCTGTCTCTCTCTCTCTCTCTCTCTCTCTCTCTCTCTCGCTCTCTCCTCTCTGCTCGCCGAGAATGAGAGAAGGTGGAGGGAAAGAGCTAGGGATCGCGGATAGTTTAGATCGAGTACTTGCATAATCGCATTGGTGCATGATTATTATTGACTGCAGGTGTAGCTGTCGCGTTGCGATGACAAATTTATCCAGTTATATCGTAAGGTGTTACAAGTTGTTGAAGGACATGTGCTGAGATCGGAAAGAATTACTATCTCATCGATTTTGGCATTTAATGAAATATATTTATACAAAGGTATAGAAATGAATTTTTAGAAAAAGCTCTCTGTTATAGCACCTTGCTAATGCATGCAACACATCAAAGAGATATTTGAGGTTGAAAATTTTGGAGATAACAATCGATCGCTATGAATTACGAATGAAATTTTCGACAACAAAAATCTCCGATTTGCGGACATACAATTGCTGAAGTACTGTCTGTTTTTTTTTTTTTTAAATTCATCTCTACCTTTATACATTTAATTAAATGCAAAAAATCGGTAAGGCAGGAATATTTTCGACCCTAGCACATGTCCTTAAGGCGAATTATGAGGTAGCTTATTTTCATTTAAAGTTATTCTATTCCAATCATATTGTAATTGTAATGTAAACATTTTCGCGACTGCAAAAATATGGAGTACTAAATGATTAACATTTTCGGTTTAGCATCTTATTATACTATAGTTTGTTGAACCTCTACCATCTCATTTCTATTAAAACGTTCACGAAACTTGGCATTTACAAGCACAGCACAAAAAGCTCACGTGTAAACTAATTTTATCATCTGTTAGGCAAATGAAAATGAATCCTCTATTGTAGCACCTCGACGACAAATATCTCCAGCCCAGAAAAATCAATCGACACAGAGACAGAGAGATAGATAGATAGATAGAAAAAAGGAGTTCGAAAGTTCTCGGAACTCATTGTCAGCGTACGTACACGTGTATAATATACCGTTTGAACGTCCGTCGGTTGCGCATTACACACACTCAGCGACGGCGGCGGCGGCTTTCCTTGAAAAGGACACGCGCGGTTGTTGATCGGGAGTTGCGCAAAATCTCGCGAGCGTATATACGCTTCCGTTAGGCCGTTGGGCGCGTGACCGTTTTCCTTGACCGGCTCTTTCTAGCCTTCTCTCTTTCTCTCTATCTCTCTTTCAGCTCTTAGGAAAAACGAGTGCACTTATAGGCTCGCTCTCGTGTTTCATTCTTCGGAGAGGAAAGGCCGAGTCGGTGTAGCGGCAAGAAAAGCGCGTTTCATTCATGCCGAGGAGAGTCTGTGTACACACATTTCGACCGGCTGCTGCTGCTGCTACCGCTGGTATGCAAGTTTTAAGGACCGCGCGTGGAAGTGAGTTTTCTGAGAAAGATTAATGGGTTCGGCGCTCGAGCCGCTGTGGTTTGCTCTCTCTCTCTCTCTCTCTCTCTCTCTCTCTCTCTCTCTCTCTCTCTCTCGCCACATTCCCTGGTTAATAAAGTCTTGGAGGCCATTCGCTGGACGTGATTTTTAAGAGCTGCTGCTGCTGTGTAAAAGCCTCGCCATTGACTGGTATGCCTGGCGCTTGGCTTCCACTCTTTCGACTCTTTCTACCTCGGGCTGCGTGTTCGTTTTTTTTTGGCTGGTTTGCTTTTTGTTCGAGAAACGTGAATGAAAGAGTGCGCGGATTGTTTCGTTACCTCGCGCGTTGATTAACTATTTGGCTTTTTGGTCGGGATTAGGGATTTTGATTATTTTTTTCTTTTTTTTAGATGTATTGAGATGTTTCCGACAGTTGGATGTTTTTCACGTTTGAAAAAATATTTCGGGATTTTTCGTTAAACACTTTTGTATAATAGGTATACATGAAGGAATCTTTGAAAGAATTTATAAGGATAATATAGCCGTAATACCGTGCGTATTTGTCCCCATTAAAATTCGATTGCACGCGAAAACACCTTTCGCGCCTGATCCTTTTGAAAAGCTCCTGAAAGCTCAATCCTCGCGCCTTCCACGTTCAACTTCCGCGTTCATTCTTTTGCCACGATCCATCGATTTCCCGAACGCGATTATTATTTTCCGCTTCCTTTTGAACGTCTCATAAGAAAGAGAGAGACTTCTATTGTCTCTCTCTCTCTCTCTCTCTCTCTCTCTCTCTCTCTCTCTCTCTCTCTCTCTCTCTCTCTCTCTCTCTCTCTC
>UELV01081254.1:0-21722 GCA_900490015.1 Megastigmus stigmatizans
GTCTTACCCCACCCGCCGTACTCTCCAGACATTGCTCCTTCCGACTACCATTTGTTCCGATCGATGGCACATGGCCTAGCTGAGCAGCATTTCCATTCTTATGAAGAAGTCAAAGAATGGATCGATTTGTGGATCGCCTCAAAAGACGCATCGTTTTTTCGAGATGGTATCCGGCAATTGCCCGAAAGATGGCAAAAAGTAGTGGCTAGTGACGGACAGTACTTTGAATCATAAACAGCTAATCACTTTTTCAGAATAAAGCCTCAAATTTTCGAAAAAATCGGCGGAAGCAAAGTTGTGCACCTAATATATTGTATATTTAATTATATTGTATACTAATTAGTATATATTGTCGTCTGCTTACCATAAGACCCTATTCATCCATTTAAAGTGCCCCAGGTACTGCGTTCTGAATTTGTTTTAAAGGAACATAAAACATTGAGATCTTGATGAAATTGCATGTAAATACGACAGCAATTTAGGGTGAGTATAGGTCGGTAAAGTGATGCCGTTGGAATTCGCAAGTATCGGAGTCGATCTCAAAGCCTTTATAGTATACCAATCAACTCAAGCACCGTTGCGTGAATGGTATGTGCTTTGATTACAAAAACACACTATAGACGTACCCCCGTAATTGATTAGTACGAATAGAGAGCATAAATAAGTACAAAAATAATAGATTATTCACTCATATATTATAACGTACTCATTTCAGAGCAAACTTGCCGTTAGTAGCTAACTCAGGAAGAGGGGAAATAGGTAGAAAAAATAAAACTTCAATCAATTCTATTAATTAATCGTTATAGTACTTTCGAGTCTTTGAAATGAATCTTTCGCGTGAGTCGATCGTGACGTGCAAACTCAGAGGAGTTTTACTTTCAGGTTCGCCCACGGGGATGAGAGTTTTAGTCGATTCTCCCCTGTATGCTCAATGGCGAGTTACTCGCCTAGAGCGAGGAAGTGGGGCTTTTTTTGCCTTTTAGCGAAGAGCGCTAGAGGCGAGAGCAGGAACCTTACTTGCGGCACTCGTGAGGTTGGGAGGTACACGCGGTGTGGAGAACCCCGGAGTTCACGCGTCGCGGAGTTTGTTTCAATGCGTTCAGTTCAGGAATCACTGACTCGCACGCCGGAAGCTCGTGCTTTTTTAACAGTTCCCCTGTGGAGTGGGGAAGTCGCGGCGGTGGAGTTCAAAGGACTCCGATTAGCCGCCGCTCCGATTCAGTTTTGTTTTCCAAGTTCAAAGACAAAAGTCGCTCGGCGCATCGAGCTTGGAAAATAAAATAATTGAAAATTAATAAAAAAAATGAACCGCGCGGACGTCAAACTGTACATCCGTACATTATTTATATATATCAGGTAATTAAGTAAAATAAAAATCATGGATAATGAGCGTCATTGGTAAAAACTAGCATATATTAAATAAATTCTATATTCATTTTAGTACAACAATCACAACAGAATAGCATCGACAAACTGAGTCCTCAACTGCACGATTACTAAGATAATGAACAGAAGTCACAATAATTTCCAACTAAAAAATCGCCTGATATACACAACTAAATAACAACTATCAAGTCGAACTTAGCTAATTTCCTGCAATGAAATGCCGTGAAACGATAACATAGACAGACTCGAGTTGTATCAAGAGCAGGGCAAGTATTATATATGTACCGAAAGGGCTCAAGCATAGATCAGCAAGTCGCGCGGCGCATATGTACAACACCACGAGAGAAAGAGAGGGAACACCACCACACGCACGTGACCCTATGGGCTCATTGTCTCTAATGCGGCTGAAAGACAACACACATCTCGTCCGTGCGGACTTCCGGCTGTATCCAGTCGTCGTATAGTCGCCGTCGTCGTCCGCGCGGCGCGCATATATAGCGAGTCTCACATGGCGCGTGGAGTACAGCAGCTCTCTCACCCCCATAGAAAACGATTCGTGACCGCAGCTCAACGCGTCACGCGCGCAGCCTCCGATCTCCACACTATGCACCGTTATACGTGTGGTGTACATGCACGTACACAGAGAGACAGAGAGCAGCGGCGAGTACGCGGCTGTGCCATCTTATTTGTCGGTGAAGTGGTTGTCGGCCAACTTAGCGCGCCGCTATCATTCAATCTAGGCCCGGTGGGAGAGGGGGCACGTCACAATTTAACCATCCCGATTCCATGCGGCGAAATCATTTAATATTTGACGTCAGGCCCGATTATCGTATAAAGTACCAGGCGGCCAGTATGGCCAGCAGAGCGCGGCGGCGACTCACGCGTAATGACGGGGCCGCGCGCGATTGTTTGTACCCAGGTTAGCGTGTATGTTATATAGTGGCTGCCGGCGGCGCCGCCGCGGATGCTTTCCGAGCACCACCGACACGATATATACGCAGAACTAGAGCTGTGGATGGTGAGACAGAGAGAGAGAGAGAGATGACTGGGAGGAAGTGGAGCCTTGGAGGACGGAGCGACAATCGGAACAGATACACGAGCTCAGGCAGCGAGCTTTTATTCGCGGATCCATGTTAAAGTGTTCCCTTCTAGTGTCGGTGTTTGAAAACGCTCTGATATATGGGGAATCATTATATGACCATAAATTGGTCCGTGAGGAAAAAATAACTGAAATCTTCGTCGAAAAAGGTTCAGTTCAATATATTTCGAGACATAGTATACGAGAATTTTGCAAAGATACGGTGCATGATGTCAAGTAAGACTCTTGACACTCCTTGTTTTATTGTAAACTGCACTGAAAAAAAAGATGGTTGATTGATAATGGTTAAAGAGATTTCGTGAGATCCAAAACAAAAAGAAATAGTCAAGACGTAATAATTTACTTTGAATCTTCCAGTCAAAGATTTGGACACCGCAACCAAATAAAGAAAACTGATGACTTTGGATGTGGTAACCAAAGGACTATGTCTCTAGTACTAAAGTATTTGATTCTTGCAATTGAAAACTAGTCAACTCAACAAAAGAGAAAAGATAACTTAAGACATTAGTGCTAGCAAGGTTCGGATCCGCATAAATTTTTGAGTTTTTTCGAGTTTTTATAATAATCACAAAATTTTATAAAATAAATAAAAATCACAACTTGAAAATTGACGCAATTATTCGCAAAAATGTTACAAAAAAAGGTAAAAGTAACTAATCGATTACAGCGAACAAAAGTGTACAAAAATAAATTTTTATTTAAATTACAATTTAAATTTAAATAAATATATATCAGATCAAAGTTAACTATTCTTCTTTTTGCGTAGTCTAATATAATAGATGTAAGCGACAAAAAAGCTAAAAAAAATGAAAAAAGTTTTTATAGCAGAATTCTCTTAACTTTGATCGAAAAATAATTCTTATGCGAATTTTAGAATGATTATTTAAATAATTTCATAAGCTTGATCTTAACGACTTAACAAACTATTAGAAAAATTAAATTTGTAAAGAGGTACAATTATGCAAGGATGTACGATCATAACTTGACATTGACGAAAGAAAAAATTGATTTTCATCTTAATATAATTAACGTATGATCAAATCATCTATTTATCAGTTTTACCGATCAGCCCCGACGAATTGTTTTTCTTGCCATAGTTACACGTACAGGTTTATCACGTAATCGAGTACAGAAATGGTTAATAGAAGAAGCGGAAAATATGTTAAAGTGTCTAACAATTGTTTACGAATGAGCGCAGTAATTTTATCACTGCTATTTATAGGTAAGAATAGGGTAAAAAATGAATAGAAGCAAAGAGCGGAAGCAGACAAAAGAGTCACGAAAAGTTCGCGTGGCCGTTTGAATAAAGTCTCTGATTACAAATAGATTAAAAGCGTGGGAAAAATGTAATTGCAATACACAATACGATATTCATAGACGATTTTAAGAATTATTCCATTTGTATGTATTAATAGACATCATATAGAGTAGATTTGTAGTAAAAAATGAGTTTTCTCACTTACATATAGTTCTGTTAGTATAAAAACTATGTCTGAATGCAACAATATCAATTTTATCATCTTAAATGTGCTTGTATATTCAACTTAAACTAAAAAATAATTTACAGTTTAAAAACAAAGTAATGTACTCATTTATTTACAAAATTTGTTCACTCCTTAACAAAACTGAAAAGTTGATAAGGAATTTTACATTTCAATTTTGTACAAAAAAGGTATTTATTTTATCATAAAAATTATTTATACTCTAAACAAAATTATGCGCAATATTAAATTGCAATTTTATCACGAAACATTTTTTAATTACTCATTTATATAAATTAAATAAATCTAAAGTAAACAAATCAAGTTAAAGTTCCTGTGACGTCATCGTAATATAGAATTTCTGCACCACATTGACGTCACGTAACATTAGACTATCTTTCTATACATCAAAAATGTGGAAACTTTAAACCACTGTAACTTTATAAATTTTTATTTTCATGACGGAAGAAGTAATACATCCTATATTTTTCCTATTATTTTTCGGACTTCTCTCGTTAACATAATTTTATTGTATGGTTTAGCAGTTAAATTTTAATTACCTGTAGAATACTTAATTTTTCTTTCGTTTCTGATTTCGGCAATTAATTCACCTTTTATTTTTCATTCAAAGTACATACTTTTATAAAGTAAATAAAAAGCAAAACTCACTTCTGATATTTTCAATTTTTCTCTATCTTATAAGTACCTACCAGAGTAAGATAATTTTTTTGTCTAAAAAATGTTAGCTATAATACATTCTCGAAACAATGTTTTTTAAATACTACAGCATATACAGATCACTTGTACGCGACAAGAAAGTTGTTGCCGCGGGCTGCTGTTGCTGTACTCACTGTTGACTCTCCGCTCAGATAAGATAGCAGATGTTCGCCTCGTAGTCGTCGTCGCGCTATAAAACGTCACGCGTGAGGTAAAGTAAAGTCACGATGACTATTGCGCTAGGAGCAGACGCGCACCCTTTCTACAAATGTAATTTCTTTGCCCGATGGCGACGAATTTTATCGGAACTACTTTATAAATGCATCGAAATATCTATTTGAGAAAATTTTATTGTGAAGCAGCATCAGGCGGCGAACGAAACCAGACAATTTTCACGAATTTATGTTTTGCACAAGTAGTTGAGAAAATAAAATTAAGGGGCTCATCGAAAGCTTGAAAATTAATAGATAATTAATTTTTTTGCCTAGCGGGCTGAAAGTAGCACTTTCTCTCCCGGCGCCTGTTCGAGAATGTTATATTTTCGTCCTCGCTAGGCAACAAAAAATAGTACTCGAAAGGGAAATTGGCCCTCGCCTTCGGCTCAGATGTCAATTTTCTCGAGTTCTGGACTATACAAGTTTTTTCTTCCCTATAGTGGCGTCATCTACTATTAAATAAAAAAAAATATGGAAAAATAAATTTGGTTACATGGATACACGTCTACCTATAAATAAATAAATATTTGCATATTAAGCTTGAGATATTCTATTTTTTTCATGAACAAGAAAAACATCGAATATAACATGTTATACGTGAACGAAGTTTGTTCTGATAATATACCGTATATTTTAAAAACAATTTTATTTCCACGAAGAGAATGACAGGTTATTGATTGACAAAAGTTGAAATACACTTCACTTTCTGTTAGTTACGTAACAGCTGAAACAACAATGCAAAATTTAGTTTACGACACAAAACGTAATAACGCACTCATTTTGTATGAAAACTGAACAAAGATATGAGATTTTGAAATTTTAAATGGAAACAAATAAAGTTGAAAAAATAATTTTTTTACTGATTATGTAATTATTATTTACAAAATTTAATACGTAATATTCGTTTCGGTGTGACAACTAAATTAAAAATATTCTAAGTTGCATAAAATAAACTTATATATATATATAAGTTTATATATATATATAAGGTACTAGAAGAAAAATTTGTAGCTACAGTATCTGTAATATTTCACTGTTTTTAATATAGAAATTGAATTCATTTAATAAATTACAAAAATTTTAAAGAATTGTTTTTATTTATAATAACTATGCCATATTATACAAGCATTGTAAATTAAAATTTTAGTAAAGATTTAACACCTTTTAAAAAAATGATTTAGTGAAAAATCTATTTAATTTTTTTAAAGAAGTTCATGTACACTCATAAATTATGACACATTCTTTTACTTAAAGTGTAATGCTGACTAATCACATGATTTATCTAACCAGCATAGGTCGTGAACATCAGACAATCGATTACCTTTTATTGACCAGAATGAATAGCGATTATGATAATACTATCATTTTTTCTGCATGTCGTCAATTTTTCACAAAGCTGATAAACAAAGATGAAAAGACCTTTTATGAAAGTCTCGAATCGACATCTTGAATGAAATTCTCAAATTTTACTCGAAAAAAGCCTTGAGATTTATCAGAAGTCATTGGTCTGGCTGTGTATCAAAGCGCAAGGATATAAAAAAAAATATTTGTCGTAAGCCACGAGTGTAGATGCGTGTGCACACATACACACAAACACACACGAGAGAGAAAGAGAGAGAGAGATGCAGAACCGAGGAAATGGATTAAGCGAAGATAAAGATTTTCTCCGTGTACTGCTCATAGGTGAAAGAATCAGAGAGTCTGCATCCATTTTGCTTTGCCACTCGTGCGCCTTAAACTTCGACAAATTTGCTTTAACCGCGCGAAACTGATGAAATTCGCAGCTTTATCTTGTAGCAGCTGACGAAAAACTTGGCTATTTATAGAACTCTAAGTACTCGCAACAGAGTTTTCTTCGACTCGCTTTGAACATTTTATTGATAACACTCGAATTAATAGACGTTATTCTATTCGGATCTATTTAACACTTGGATTGTTATCAAGTACTTTTAAACTTAACCTGTTTGAACGTGATCGAGATCATTAAATTTTTTTCAATTTCATCTTTGTTTTTTTTTTATAGACTAAAAATACACTTAAATTTAGCTTTATATTTCTATATTATTTCAAAAGAACCGTAAGCTGTTGTACAATTGCATTACCAAAATCGTATTAAAGAATAAGAATTTAAGGAATAATATAACTATCAGAAAACAACAGCGAAACATTCATTTTCTATTATTTTCAACGGCCTCTGTAATTTTGTTCGGAAATATTTTTTGACACACTCATATTTCTATTTTCAGAAAATCGTAAAACTACAAAATCGGAATAACAATTGGACAATGCTAAAAACAGAAGCTGAACAGAGTATTACTCACCGTAAACTGCGCCAAATTAAAGCCTATTATATATTCTTAACTACTAAAAGAAGTTTATTTGTGCGAGCATGCGCATTTTCATAAAGAGAAAAAGCCTCGTTTAAAGAAAAATTTTCATGCTTTTTAGTGAACGTGCATCTGCACTCCAGCGTGACGCAAATCGAGGCAAAATGCACCTGCGATGAACGTGTAAAAGGTGGCCCTGAATATTTCACGTTGAGTATCCCATATTTTGTCAGAAAAAAAAAGAAAGAAGAAGTAGAAGTAAGAAAAGACAGAGTAACCAACGCAACCGCGTTAATACATTGATTACATACGCTCGAAAGGTAAATTAATATAATTAAGAAGGAGTATTTTTACAACTGCTGGAAAAGTTGGCTTTAATTAGACAAGACCAGAGTTACGCAGAACAGAATGTTTTTTACAGTTACATAATTTTAGAATGTAATTGACTTGATCTTGTTAACTTTATTCTATTTATTTTCAGCACGACGATTCTCAATAATTTCAGTGATTTATACATATTTGTTAGATAATTATTAACAGTATTTTGAAAAGCTTTCGTTTACATTATGCATTTAAACAAAAACGTTAGTTTTTGCATGTATGTAAAAACGTACTATTGCATATTTTTATCAATATTTAAAAGCTGGAAGACCATGTATACACTGTGATTTAAAATTAAAAAGCATGTCCGCATATTAACTAAGTTAACCTGGCAAATTTTGGACTAGAAAATTCAGAAATTAATTTTATAAAGTTTATCGAGCTTATTTCCGAAATTAAGTTGAATGAACATAGTTGAAAAAATTATAGCTGCAACAAATAAATACACCAAATGTGAAGTGCATTTAAATGTTATCTCTATAAAACATTAAAAAAAGTAAATATTAGATACATATTATAAATTACAGTTCTTTTAAATTTTGCTTACGATGTATAATATAATCTTTGCATTTAACGCGATTACTGAACGTTTTACTCTGCAAACTGAACCGAGTTTGTACGTGACGCTTTTTGTCATCTCAAGATTACAAACGGGTTTCACATGCAATTTCTCCGATAGTAATGAATTATGACTATTGATATATCAGTTTTGCAGAGACAATAAAAATTTAGTATGAAATATAACTGACGTGCAATACGTTAAATTGTGAAAGAAAAATTCTTGAATTAATTGTAAGCAAACAGTCATGAATCACTATCTGTACGCAAACAAAAGATTGTATATTATATGGAAAATTTTTTGTTTGATAAAATTGACAATATTATTATATGATTTATATCATAAAATGGGTAACGCCATTTTATAATCAAAAAGCTTTTATTTTATAATTGGATCTCAAACCATACTAACATTAATTTGTAAAGATCAGATTGAACCAATTTTAATGTTTGTAGATTTTTTTTAAAAATGGTAAAAGCTTGTTAAAAAATCCATATGAACTTGCATATTTAATGTAGGTACATATTCCGCGACTTATTTTCATTTTTCTTCATCGAGATATTTTTAATTGCAAGATCAAGATCAGGCTTAATTTAGCGCTAAACGAACGACACATAAATTACTTTCGACTCTTACTACTCTCTCGATAAGCTGCAAAATATCTAAATTTAGAGCACATAAAGTTTCCTCGCGGTATATAACGAAAATAAAAGAAAAAAAAAGTGATCAATCGACTCGTTTTGCAGCGCTAAAGACCCCACGCTATATATTATAGACAAATATCGCTCCCAAGACAGCAATAAAAAGCAGTTGACGCGGCTATAAATAAACGCGCTCTCAACCTCACGCTCATAATGCGACACCTGTTTGAAAATCTCTGCCTATGCGTTCGCTCTCTGAGCCACCACACACACGCACACACACACACACACACACACACACACATATACACAAACTCAACGATATAGACACTTATTGCACGCGCGCGCTATAAGCTCGGAGCAGACAATGGCCAAGTGTCAGCCTCTTAAAAGTCATTTCGAATATTCAGCGCGACTTATTATAACGCGAGCGCAAACAGGATTACGTAGAGTGTCTGGACACGCCGGGGTTCCGGACACTATATCACTACGGTCATATATGCATCAGTTGACTCGCGGCTTCCTATCCTCGTCATTCGCGCACTTAACACACGTGGGCGAGCCGAATGTGTTATATGTATAACGCGTATATAATGAATCGAGAGACTCGTTTATTCACCACTCCTCAGCTATATGTCCAGAGTCTGCGGGTATATCTATGTGTCATCGACTGGGGAATTGAATTAGTCAAGTAGGACTAAGTTATGGTTTGTATAAGGCCCACGATCGCTAGTGGCTTTGTGTCAATTTTTTAGCTGGGTGCCTATATAGTGTTGGGAATGAATAATTGAAAGTCATATGATCTGTGAAACTTCATGGGTTCGATCGAGAGACTCTTTAATTATAAAACACTTTTCCTCGGCTCTTTGTAAGCGTGTTGTATAATTTGTGATCATTATAATTATATACATTAACGAGAAGATAATTAACATTTTCTTTAGGTACGCACAATTATAGAATTTCTTGGAATGTTCCGCTTAAAATTATCTCGACTAATTGTAAATTACGTACAGGTTAATTTGTAAAAATGAATTATCACTTGAAGTAAATCTTGTAATTTTTTCTTCTCATCCTAGAATATCAGTTCTATTATATAAAAACTTTGTACTCAAATGTTCCATGGTTTAAACCATAAATTCAAAAAACACTTTAACTTAAGTAGTAGAACGTGCGAGAAAAGAAATCCATATTAAACAAGTATTATCAACTAAAAATATTGGATATCGAATATAAACGTTTTAACATATTTTTGAATAAAAAATTGAATTTTTAATTTAATGATAAAATTTGAAAGTGTAATGTGCAATTATCAGCTTTAAAAATAGCATAATTTCATTTTGCAGAAACAATGTATCGTCATTTCTTATTTTTCAACTGGTGAAATGTAAATTATCCCTTTTTCGCAATTGATTAGTAACGCAATTAAAGATATAAGCATTAAAAGATTTGAAAATCATTATTATCTTTCAATGTTTTAAACCGCACATTCAAAATTGTATATTTTCAACTCAAAAGTGCTCACAGCCGTCGCAAAATAAAATTTAATTAGAAATAGCGCGCAAAGCAATAACAATAATATGTTTGCGGATGTACACGACGTTTATATGAAATCAAATTTTCGCTCGAGGCAAACGCTTTTTATAAGCTATATAAGTAAGAATTTTCAAGCGCGGCATTAAACGCAATGCGCTGCCAGCTTTTAAAAGCGAAGAGAGGCGCTTACCCTGGCGCGATAATTAGCGAAGCAAAGCTTTTTTACTTTCGGCGTGAAATATGCGAGTTCTATTTATAGCACTAACAAGCATATGTGTACCGAGATGAACTCTGTGTTTTTATTGTCGTCGAAACGAGTGGAGCGCCGCCGTTAAGATAGGCTTGAATTCGCCGCCTTTCGACATCGCGAGCACACGCGATTGCCACGCTAACGTCGTGTATATACATTTTGCAAATGCACATTTGTTCGAAATACTCTGTGCAACGGCTACAACTGCCTCGGCTGCGACCAACATTTTCTGCGTTTATAAATAATTTTACTTTGTTATATTTTTAACTTTACGTAATAGCTGCATATATATATATATATATATATATGCACTTGCGTAATGTAATAGCTTTTTGCCTATTGTAAGTTTATTAAAAGTTGGACGAGAAATTTTGATGATGATAAGTATTAGCAAATAAGAAATGTAAGAGTATAGACTTAATTTTATTGAGAATTGAATTCTTACTTTGTAATTATAAGCGTTAAGTTATAAAAAAAAATGGAATTAAGTATATAATGTCAAAATTATTTATTAACATAAACTGAAAATGAGATGGTCGAATAGGTAAATAAGTCTATTATTTAATAATATTTTGAGATTTTAAGAGAGCTATTATTATTTAAAATAATATACATTTTTTTTTATTTTGAGCTTCGTGAATATATGCAACGATTTTGAATTATACATGTTTGCATAAACAGCAGTACGCATTGGCTACAACAAAAGCTTGAGGCACGACGTTGCAGAAAAGAATGTAAAGTTCGTTAAAGCGTGCTAAATTAAGATTTTCTTATCAATGGCAAACCCGATAGGAGGCGTCGCACCGAGAATATATAGTTGAATCTTTATCGGTAAACGACTTTCTATCCAGTGTGTCATCACATACAAATAGCACTTGTCTTTTTTACACTTTTCTGCGCGTTTTTACCTCTTTTTTATTATCCATCGTGAATAAATATTTCTCTCTGGCTAAGCGCGAATGTGAAATATTTCATCGTACACGAGTTAAAATTAGCTCTTTTTTTATCAATAGACCGATACGAAACTCGTCAAGTATTTTAATTGCGATGAGTTTTCTGTATTTCATTTAACATGCAATTTGTAGTTAAAAGAGAAAACTTTGAAATTGTATGTACGTGTCTTGATTTAATTAAATATTTGAATCAACACGGTAAAGTCTGCTTTTTGACGTGGCTACAACTTGGCGTGAATAGCAGATATAAGGAAGTATATAAATAGATGTGTGAAGATATTTTATCTCGTAAAGGCAAGTTGCTAAATGCGTATAATAAATGGGGATTTAGGAACAGATGAAGAATCACATGGAGTCTAGTTTTT
This sequence comes from Megastigmus stigmatizans, assembly GCA_900490015.1. Lineage (NCBI taxonomy): Eukaryota > Metazoa > Arthropoda > Insecta > Hymenoptera > Megastigmidae > Megastigmus > Megastigmus stigmatizans. The sequence continues at coordinate 11,908 of UELV01081254.1, forward strand.
ATGCCACATAAGGAAAAGTTTAATGCTCGAACAATTTTTCTATGCATATTTTTTTTTAATAAACTTTGATCGACACTTTAATAATAATTTTAATACAAATAAATATTTAGTTTTAAAAGAACATCATTATTCCATTGAAATTTACTGTGTGATAGAGAATGATTGAAATCGACCGATCTACTAGAGAAATTATCAGTCGATCAATTATGCGTCAATTTCATTTGTACCGACTTTATGAAGTTAACATGAAATATCGCGTTAAAATTAATTCAAATAAATGTTACGTAGACTGTATATATTTCAAAATTTATTTTTAACCAACTTATCGTTAGTGAGCAAGGTATCTGTCGTTTATTACAATTAGAAATAAGTACGTAAAATCCAAATATCTATAAATAATGGTATAAACAGGAAAGGTGCTAGTATACAGTATATATAATATTAAATATAATGCACATTTAAACACCAGACGAACTTGTATACGTACCGGATGCACTTACATTCACCTTCTGTTAACCATCCGTAAAAGATGCGCAGTTGGTTAAAAATAAAATTTAAAAAATCAGAGGGGGGGGGGGCCTTATTGTATAAGATCAATGAACGATAAATGATGGGTAATGCAGATTAATATAATAGAGGATATAATAGCTTAGATAGGTTCATAACGAGTTTTACAATTTTTAAATTGATCGGCAAAAGAATACAACTCAATAATACAGTTAATCGATGATGTTCAAAGCGTGTTAAAAAAAAGAAAGTTACGCTTTGACGATGTTTAAAATTTATCTTTACTTTAGAACAGCTTTAAACAATGCTTTGCGACACGTCTCGTGATGAACTACGATTATCTTTATTGCCAATTGTTTTAGACTATTTAAAGAAACGTTACAAAACAAAGTATCTTCAGAACAAATATACATGGATTTTTGCATCATGTGGGTACGCAATCCATCTTCGGTGTAGCGATTGCAATTATTATACTAATCTTTGAATTAGTACAAATATTTTTACATCTTACCAAAACGATGATTCTTTAAAAGCATCGAAGTATTAACCTTTTAATACGCTAAATTTAACTGTGCCATCTGAGTCGAACTATGCAAAAACAAGTACGCCTATAGTTACATAAGTATAATTACATACATATTTCGTACACGATGACAATTAGCATCAATTCAAATATTCATCGGATCATTTCGAATTTCTTCAACGGCCAAGTCCACTAAGTCTCTAATCCTTTAAAAAAAATCAGTCGCACTTATTCATAAAGGAAGCTTCGCAGCAGCAATGTACGAAACAGAGGGCCGCAGTGCGCGGGCGCCGAGGCGAATACAACCGGCACGACGGCCAAGCGTTAGCCGATCGCGGCACGCAGCTATACAGCGCTCTCTCTCTCTCTCTCTCTCTGGCTGAGCGATCATCACGTACACGTGCTGCCACCCTAGCGGCTGCGCTGGCGCACTCTGTAGCCGCAAGAAGACAGGCGAGCGCTTAGCTGCTGCGCCGTCGCGCGCACGCAGAAAATCATGTGTTCGCTGGCTGGCCTCAGTATGACGCGGCCTCTGCTTACGCGCGGTTGCCCCTACAGAGCGCCGAGACTAAAGCCAACTCCGTCGACTTTGTACAATACATTAACGTGTGTACGTCTCTGCAACAGCCTAATACCGATCGTCGCGAGATCGAACGAGTAGAAGCCGAGCGGACGAGATAGAAAACTAAAGTGCTGCTACCGTCCAACCCCTCGGGTATATACAAGTATACATATAATATCGTGGAGCGGAGCGATTCAGATGCGCCAACGCATCTACAGATGTACGTGTTTATCCGCGGTGCGAGGGAGGCGATGAGTGAGATGGCAGATAGTGGGCCAATAGCAGCAGTAGCCTCGTGAGAGAGATTTCGCGGAGTGCGCGTGTGTGTGTGTGTTATATATCGCTGGCACGCGGGGGCCTCGTTATACTATATCATACTTCGTACAAACCCGTGCAGTTTTCAAGTTTTCAAAGTGTGTGCGCGCGCGCGCAGAAGCAGCAGCAGCAGCAGCAGCCAGCAACCAACAGTGGATGTGAGAGTGCCGATATATATATATCATTCGTGTGCAGCGGAATATATCTGTGGGACCGTCCGGCAGTACTGGAAAATAACGCTACCACCTTGTCAACACATAGTATTACAATTACAGTTTAAAGATTTTTCTAGGTGGTGAGACTTAGCGCTATTATAAGTCCATAGTACACATCTGATTATATTTACGTAGTACACCAGTGTCTCTCTCCTAACCTCGTATATACGTATCACATCGGTTACTCCGGTTACGTATAAACGCGGGCCTTGACAAATATTGTTACAATTACAAAAATCGCGCTCCGTCCCTTCCTCTCCGAATATAAATATAAATTTTCCATTTTCGTGCGTGCGCAAGTGTGTGTGTGTGTCTCTCTTTACTCGCGATACTGTTGGTTTGGCGTTCGCCCTCGCAACTGTGTCCTCTCTCTCTCTCTCTCGTTGCTGTGGTGTGAGATCGCACGGCTGGCGATCGCGTCTCCCCGCCGCGACGACGACGTTGATGAAAAAAGCAACAGGAGAAACAGAGAGAGAAAGAGAGAAAAGAGTGTCCGTGACACACGTTGACATAAAGTGGTGCAACTGCGGTGTAAACGCGGCCGCGCTCACGACAAACAGAAAGAAAGAGAGTGAAGAGGAAAACAAATAATAAAGAGTGTGTATTGTATACAGATATACGTGTATATACGTGTGAGTGTGTTGTCTTTGTCGCTCTTGGGCTTTGGATGCTCTCTCGAGTATAGTGTACAGCCGAGGGAAAAGAGCGATCGTGAGAGAGTGAGAAGGAAAGCAGCAGCAGCGCGCGTTACAGCGGCCTTTTCTTCTATCCAGTAGCAGCGAACTGCTGAGAGCATCAGCCGAGCTCTCTCTCTCTCTCTCTCTCTCTCGCTGTCTCGCTCTGTGTATGTGTGTATAACTCGCTACTACCGTGTGCAGGCCGCTGCAGCAGCGGAGTTCTTTCTCTTCGCGCGCGCAGCGGCGGCGGCGGCAGATTTCCACTCTCCGTTCGATCGGTGCAACTGCATGGCCGATCGCTACTAGCCTAGTGCGCGCAGCCGGCAGCCGCGAGGCTCTGCGCTTCCTGCTGATTCAAGAGAGAAAAATAGAGAGAGAGAGAGGCAACGGCAGTCCAGACTGCAACGTGCGCGCCGATTTTTACGCGAGTTCCGCCAAGATATATATTTATTGTGCAGTGATTATTCGGGTTTCCATCGAGCATTATGCATTGGTTCCGAGTGTTGTCGTCGATTGGTGTTTGATTTTGTCGGTGGATGACAGTGTTTGAAGAAGAAGAAAGAAAAAAAATAAGAGTTTGGGGGGCTGGAGAGTGCAGACGAACGGGTGAAAGAAGAGGAGGGAAGAAAGTTCGAGGCGAGGTTGTGTATAGCGAGACAAGGTACACGCGCAGCTCAGATATTTATAGAGAAATCGAGGAGAAGGTGGAGGAGGAGAAGGAGGCGGCGGACGAATGAGTGGATCGTCGACGGGATTATTACGATGCTGGACACGGCCACGAGTCGCAGGTAAAGTCGCGTTTCCTTGTCACCGGAAGGAAATCCGCTGTCGGCCTCTTATACCGCTCCGTCTCTCTATACACCGCTTGCGGTTTTTCCTTTTCCTCTCCTCCTCTCTATATCCAATAACCCTTTTAGTTCGATTTTCACTTTGGATTTCCTTTAGTTCTGTGTTCTGTTAATGCTTTTGTGCCCGACTATCTGTCAACCGCACCTCCTTCTACAAAAGATACGCATTTAGTATATTACTATGTATAAAAGAAATATAGTACATAAATACTTAGATTTGGCTTCAAGTCAAATAGAATAGACTGCAACAAAAATTTAAAGAGCTGTTATTGTTTTATAAAATCCGCTGATTGTTTCAATTTATACTTCTTCGTTTAGTCTTAACAACAATTGAATGGAAATGAACAAAAATTATGATTATCATAATTGTAACGCTTATGAAGCATGTATAATATTACTGTTAAAATCGTCGTCTATCAAAACCAGCTTCTCTCTTTATAGATTGCACAACACACCTAAACGATCTCGTACTTCTCGATACCCCGTTCAATTAGCATCTCGGTAAGCGCAATAATCCGACAGCCAAAGGAACTCTTGAACTTTCAGCAATGTGTTGACACGCCGCGAGCTCAGCAGCAGTAGTAGCAGTGGCGGCAGCGACGTGCACAGCGTGTGCACCGGCGCACTACCGGTCGCAAAATAGAATTGGCCTCATATATCGATGCTTTTTCTTTTCTTACCTTGGATTTTCTATTCTCTTTTCGGCCGGGCTATTCTTGGCCGCTCGTTAAGTGCGCGCTCTCTCTCTCTCTCTCTACATCTCTCTCTCCCTCTCTCCTGATAATGACTGCTTTGATCGAGTGTGCTTACGTGAATACGACTCTGTGCGAGCTCTCGTGGAGATCCTTGTTTTTCTCTGTCTCTTTTTTTTTCTTGAACTACCTATAGTAGTGAAGAATTCGAGCAAATGTTGGCGTTTGAATGTACAAATGAAACGTTAGTGAGCTGTTTGATGCTCCGAAATGATTTCTGCTTTCTTTGGCGAAATAAACGATCTTTTATTTTTGGAGCTACGATAAATAATTTTTAGAGGAGCATTTGATTTCATTCCAATTATGTGAATAAAATAAATGCTTACTTTCACCAGATTAGTTTGGATTACTGTAATTTTGGAGCAATAATTTCTATACGTGGAATACTTTAAATTTAGAGTAGGCAAATTGACGATTAATAAAACTTCATTACATTTCTTTTAAAAAAAAAATTTAGTATTGAATTTAGTTTACCGATAACTCGACAGGAAATCCCTTAATGCCACAATACATGAACAGGTGATAAAATGAAACAACAGTTGTACAATATTTTGATATTCAGCAGCTGCCCTGATGCAAATTTTCGATAATATAGTTAGCGATAAGTAAATGCGAAATTCCGTATATATTAGAATTTTAATTATATACAAATAAGTTATTTTCTACAGAAAAAAGTTTGCTTGCAGAGAGATAAGGAATGTATTACAAAATGATCTACTCCGAGTTTTTTTTTACGTCGATCTCGTGAAGTATGCAGTTTATTTTTAACCTATATTACACATATACATCGCACAAAAACAAATATTTACGTTAACTTGAACGCGCGGCAATTGTGAAACGCGGCATTCACATCTTTAAATAGCTCTGCAAAAATAATGACTACTTTACTGCACATCGAAATATGTACATAAATTCGTCTGCTTCTGTACTTATACCAAAGAAAATAATCGACCAAAACGATTTCCCTCTCGATTTAACAATCGCGTGAACATACCCTTGAAAAAAGAACGTTTATATTAAATAAGTGGTCATTAGACAGAATCATCGCGTAACATTCAAAGTAAATTGAATGGCTTTGATGGGACTTAGTGATAATCTCGCATCGCGTCTGCATCTAATCTCCCGAGTCGTTCAAAGTCTGAATTTCTTTTTCCAATTTTTTTTTTGCAACCTCTCTCCCACCCCACGTCTTTCGCCAATCTCGCTCCAGGATTCTATTTTTGCGCCGCGCAGCAGCAGCACAGCAGCGCCTCTGCAAACAGCGCGCCGCGATAAGTGCGCGGCAAGTGGGCGTGAATTTATTATCTGGCTTTTCAAGAAGTGAAAGAAATGTATAAGCATAAGTGCCTTGTGAAATTTTTTCCGCGCGACTGTTAGTAAATCGTTATAGACATTTCTCTCTCTCTCTCCCCTCTCTCTCTTTCTCTTTCTTTCTTTCTCTCTTGCTATTTTTTTTCGAACCTACAGGTGTCAATGTTTTAGACGACATATAAATGAAATTCTTAGCTTTCGCTGTGCGCCGCTAACAGATTTTTACTTTTAGTGTGTACCGTAAAAAAATAAAGGAGTGCGAGGAGCGAGAGAAATAGGCTGTTAAATTTAAAAAATCTCTTGTGAAAATGAATTGGTCGCTTTCACAACTGCGGGAGAGCTTGTGCGAGAGGTATAAAGCTGTGTGATAATTTTTTACCGTTTCATCTATATGCTGGTAACAAAAATATTTAAAAAGTGATTAGTTTTGCTCGTACGAGTTGTGCAAATTTTTAAGCGCTATAAGTAGATATTTAGGTTTAAATGATTTATTTAAAATTTGTTAATTAAATTTTTTTCTGCATTTTAAATAAAATTTTGTAAACAGTATTATAAGTATACTTCGTCAGCTTTTTTTAGCTCAAATATTACACACAATTATATTTAGTTCTGTAAACTTTTAGCTGCTTTCTTTTTTAATAATAAACACGCACATTTTTTATGCGGGTATATTTTTTTAATGAAACTGTTACATAAATAATTTATTTTTAGCTTTGAATAAGAAGCGATTTTGAAATTCTCCGATAAGTATAAAAATAAAAAAAGCTGTTGCATCTATATATAAATTTAATAACTATTGCGTATCGTAAAACACCTTTGACATTTTGATAAAAGTTTGTGAAGCTTTATTCTCCGCTTAAGGTCGTTCACGGAGCCGCACGATCAAAAAATTTGATTCTCTTTACAAGTCATCGTTAAATTGCATGGTTGTTAATAAAATCTATTAATCAAGTACCACAAAATACTAAAATAATAATAAACAGTGTAAAGTTCATATAAATATAAAAAAAGCGAAGTGCATGATATACTATTCTACAGACTGTACCACAATAAAGATATACTTGTAACATTATAACATATCTTTCAATTGCAGTATCTTTGAAATTGGTACCGCAAGCCCTGATAATTTTTTTGGGTATCTATTCCTTTTTAAGCCTAGTATGCCGTACTAGTTTTTGGTAAAAATCTGTCTATAATTGACACTGCAAAGCTTAAAAAAACATCGTGTAAAAACGGCTCAGTATAGGAATCCTGTGTTAAAAGCCCCAACTAATTCTGACTTCAATATCTCAAAATTTAGGTCCGGTACCCTTATTTTGAAAAATGGCTATGCATATAGCAGGTCATAGAGAACGTTTATGTTCAATTTCAAGAAAATTAGTTTATAATTGATTTTTCCGTGAACGTCCTTAATCGAAAATAGCATTATAATTGTATAATAGGAAGATTTGGGCAATAGAGATTAATGTCTGTATGACAAATGATCTCGTTTAACCACGATTCACGTGTAGCAAGCTCAAATTAGAATATTGAGCTAATAATAAAAAGTTACAACTAAAACAGTCTATAATTAAGACAACAACTGTCCCAGTTCTCTTAATTACTTATCAGCTAATAAAAAAGTCTCTACATCAATTCATTCAATTTAGAACATAAAATCCTTTCAACATTACCAGAATCAGTATCTGCGTGTTAGGATTTTTTAAAAAATGCAAGGAAACAACGTCGTGTTTTTCGCGTGAATTCAGAATTTCGAATTCACGAAGAGGAAAAAAAGAGCAAAAGACAGAGAGAAAGCGAAGAAACAGAAGGCAAGTCGGGCGCCGCCGCCACCGCCGCCACTCGTCGCGCCTTTGGAATTTCGAAGAGTTCGATTTGGGCGCCAGGTCGAGTGATTTCTCGAGGCTGTCCCGGCCTTCCACACAGATAATCATATGCGCGATTAATAACGACCAATAGTCGCTGCGTGTTTGCATAGAAACCGCTGATGACTTGGTGGCTGTCGGTCACTCGCAACTTGACCAGATTCACGAAAATATGTATAAATTTGAAACTTAGTATTGCGTTGAAGAAAAAAAAATAAGAATTTTTGATAGTGTACAAACAAGTGGTACCTATACTTGACACATTTTTAGTTTCTATGCAGTTGCTCTTCTAAATAAACCTATAAAGAGTTGGAAAAGTGTTTTAATAATATTTTCTAGAATTATATGGTAGGGCTTCAAAGCCGTGATCTCTCGTAATAAAAATTTATTTTCCTATAACAATTGAAATTTGGAAAGAAGCTCGATAAAAGTACAGCGAAGCGCATAAACATAAAAGCTGGATATTTGTTATATATAATTTACCTGTCGTTCCTAATCGAAAAACTTGCTATTGATATTTTTCGGTCATAAAATACTTCATTACATTTTCGACCAGTCTCAGTGATTTCGAACCTTTGACCAACTGGTTTAGTGCGACGTATCTCTCCGTGTACTCAGATGTTTGTATAGCGTCCGTGTGTGGTTATCCAAACTTGTTTATTCAACTTTCTTTGACACTCTTTCCCCGTAAACGAGAAATGAAGCACGCAGTTCTGAAAAATATTCTGCTTTCGATGACTCGCAATGTTTTGTATTCATTTATAACGTAACATATCTATTTATCTGATAATCTGAGAGCGTAACAATTTACGAAAAATGTCTGCTGAAATATTTCACGAAAAACACGTCTGACACGAAATTCAAAACGTCAGTGTAGTTATCGAATGACTAATATATTTTTCACTAAAAGTTATAAATTGTTTAATTGTACTTGTACTGCGATAAATAACAAATATATTGGCTATAAAAAATTACAAAATGTTCAATACTTATGTTACATAAGAAAAAACAATAAAAGAGTTGATAAAGATTCCATGCAAGAGGTGCTCAATAACTCACGTATCGTGTACATAAATATTGCAATTAAAAGTTTACTTGCAATTACGAATATCTGGTTCGATAAAGAAATTACTTAGCATAACAAAGTTATTTTTAGCTCATCCTAGGAAAACCAATAGACACGTTATTATAATACATGTGTAATCATTGACGTCAGTACATAATCATACGCGTTAAAAGTGTCATCGAACATAAATTATTTGATTTCAATTTTATTATGCACTGTGAGCAGAATAATTTAAGAAAAAATAGTGCCTGTGTGCAAAGTTGAATCGAAATATTATTTCAGTGGGTTTTTCTTAATTCGCGTGTGTTTTCTTTCATTGATATAATTGGTAATTTTTTTTATAATCATCTAGCCTATACGTGGAACAGTGTTCAATGCTTACTTAATATGATAACATCGACGACAAGACGATTAAAATAAATATTTGAATGATAATTTTAGATGCTAATATAGCTTGAGATTTTCATGTAGCCAGTCGCTTAGTATATCTTATAGCTTTATCTCGTCTCTCTGATAACGTAGTTTACTAAGTGGGCGAATTTATACGTAAGAACATTTGTGGAACGAATTTCATTGCCATGATCTACAAAGTGTATTTTGTGCAGTAACTCTTGACTAATTCTTGAATAAATTTTTATTCAAACATAAAAATTTTTAAACAATAAACAAGCAAACGCCCTAGTTGCACTAAAATACAATATGTCATGACACGATCGGTATAACCTCAATCTTTATAGCGAACTAATATCATGTGAAACAGCTATGAACATTCTCTAACGAAGGAATCGATTATTAAATAGATAAAAGAAAAGCATTAAAAATAGACTGCAGCAAACGCAATTATCAGTCGTGAAATCTTGTCATCTGCGACTTTCTCCGAAACGAGTCACACTATATCCAGTCCAGCCTAAAAATCCACAATCCATAAGTAGCGCTGCATCCGCGTCTCGAAAACATATATTCACGCAGCTTATACACACCATTAGCGCACTATACTGGTGCCGCGCCGCGGCTCTAAAAATAACTCACGGTATCGCGCTTCTAAAAATAGCTTCGCACAACTCGTGCGAGCCGCGATTGAATATCCATTCCCTTTCCAAAGCAGCTCCTCTCGTTTTCACACTGTGCAAAAATTCCTCCTCGCGCGCGCAGAAATGATTGCGTTATTATATAT
>UELV01081255.1:0-18264 GCA_900490015.1 Megastigmus stigmatizans
CATATATATAGATATACATGGTAATGCAAATCAAGATGGCGTCTTCCATACACGTAGGTATGAGTAGAAAACTTTTCTTTTTTTCGTTGAATTTCGAAAAAAACGCTCTGTTACGACCTCAGAAATGATGTAAACATTATGTCATTGCAGTTTCATAAAATTCCATGCAGGATTCTCGGAGATTTTTTTCCTCGAAAATTTCGGGGAAGAAAATCTCCGGGAATCCTGCATGGAATTTTGTTAAACTTCAATGACATAATGTTTACATCATTTCTGAGGTCGTAACAGAGCGTTTTTTCCGAAAATTAATAGCTATCTTTATATATTTTGTTCAATACGAAAGTACGGACACTACCGGTAAGGTAGGAATCTTTCCGAGGGTCGCACATCCCCTTAAAGAAAACTTTGATAAAGTTAGTAAGGGTAACTATTGGTAAAATAGAGTACTCTGACTTCACCTTGCCGAAGGAGCATAGCTATCGACGATTACAGTTTCATACTTTTTTCGTTCAATTTTTAATATTTTAACATTTTTCGAGTTGAGCCCAATTCTTTGTAGTTCACATAACTAGTCTCAACTTGCAAAATGTTAAAATATTGAAAATTGAGCGAAAAACGTATGAAACCGTAAGCGTCGCAACTAAGTATACTCGTCTGGTATCCTCTTAAAGGATGGTAACTGCTAGGGTAGGAAAATTTCAGTTTTACCATTAGAGTCAATAATTTTAGCAAAATATATAAAGATAAAGGTTAATTCGTGGGAAAAGCACTTTTTTTTTAAATAGTTGAATATTTCTTTTGAAAAATAAGCTTTACTTTTTTTAAATTGAGATTTAGACCAATTCTGGTGACCGGGTTTAAAAGATGAAATTTTAAATTATCAGAAACAGTTTATTTGAAAATTTTCCCAAGTCGATTATATAAAAAGTGGCAACGCCGAAAGTTGGGAAGAAAAAAATGGACGTTCTCGGGTTAATCATATTAAATATACCTATTTAATTCAATAAAAATGATATAATATGTAAAATGTATAAATTTTTATACTTAGATTCAGCAATATGAATTTTAAAAATCCAGTTCATTGCCGCCAAAGCTTATGAGTGATATCCCGGAATCCGGCTGAGCCGCGAGCGTCGCTACTTGCGATCAGTCACGGAAAGTGGACGTAGGTCTAAAACAATTAAATCAATGTTATTTTCAAGTTCCAGGCCAGGCCAGTTATAGCACTGTTAGCAGTCAGTCTATACAACGTCTCGACTCGCGGTTCTGTGATGCTTCGTGGTTCGCTTCTAAATTTGTGTGCACGGAAGCAAAAGATACATCTAGCATGCTAATGTGTGCGAGAAAAATTAACTTTTCCTTGTGACGCTTCACATTCCGTCGGCTGTGCTTGGAACGCGAGTCGTTAATTGTACTGCTACTGGGTCTCTCAGGCTACGCATCTCCAATATATCGCCGAACACGCATAGGTACCTACGCACACTGACACCAGGGACAATCGACTATACGCTGTCCCGAAAGGCCGAAACCTGTCCGTGCATGTGTGTAACTGTGTACACACAAGAGTTTCCTACCATCGCCAGCAGTACCAGCACCGCTCACTTTATCAACGATCTTACGACCTATCCCAACAACGATCGAGCGAGCTCGTGAAGCAATAGACGAAAACGACTAAATACGACAACGAGGAAACGAAGAATGCCGAAGAAAAAGTGACGCTTCGCTCGCGCGCGTCAGACCGCGGAGAGATTCTCCTCTCTGCAGGGAAAGGGAAAAGCGGCGCGCGAAGAATAGATAGGGAGGAGGCCAGAAGGAAAAGCTGAAGAAAGTGTCTAGGGCATGAACACCAGTATCGTACGAGGCAGACAATCGATACGTCTATTTCGACTTTTCTGTTGATTTTTCAGACCACGTCGTCTATCACTCGAGCCCACACAAGTACGTTTATCTAATTCCGAATGAACCTTATTTACGTCATTGTAAAATGAAGTCGTACTCTATACTGTGAAAAATTTGTTTCTTACATGGAAATAAACACATTTTTTTATTTATTCTTTGATAGTGACATCAATATTAAAGCAAACTATTTAACTAATTTTATGCAGATTATTTAATTATTTACATTTGAAAAATAACAAAAATTTTCCTTATAAATACTTACAATACTGTTAGTACCAATGCATTGTCCAATGTCAACACTTGTTAATAACATTTTTATCTCTTATTATTTACTTTGGAATTTATTAAAATTTTGAGGATTTCTTTGAAGTAAAGTTGTATGGGATCAATAACATTAATCTCAGAAGAATCATTTCTAATTATACACTTTGCAGAGAAACAGGTGAAAGCAAGAAAAGGGAAAGTTTTCTTTTCTAGATTTCAACCATTTTTGGATTCTATATTTTAATGTTCTGTAAAAGAATTGATGTTTCTATTATTTATTTACTTTTATTGTTATAATTTTACAGCTACAAATATCTAAAAGTGCACTATCCCAATTATCAAAATGTCGAAGCAAACAACAAATGATAAAGCAGATGAAGGAGTGCAAAAGGAAGGCAAAGAACAAGTTGAATCACAAGTGGATTCTGGCTTTTTGTCAGGTAGTAATTTAATTAGCTCTGAAATGAGCATAGATTTGGAAAATGAAGAAACGAAAGATGAATCTAAAGTAGCTCCTGAGCCTGCGAAAGCTATCGACAGTGGATTGGATCTTGGTCTCAGTAAAAATTTGAGTGACTTGTCACTCAAAGACTGTACTTTGAATCCTTTAGACAGTGGTACTATTCACCCTGATACAGAAGAATTAACATCTGAAGAACACAAGAATGAAAATGTACAAGAGCAGTGGGAAATTTATTACAATCAAGATGAAGATGGTGATACGTAAGTATATTTTTCTTGAAATTATTATCAAAGTAACTGTAATTGATTTGTAATGAAACGAAAACTAAATAAAAGTAAAATAAACTAATGAAAGTATGTTTTTATTTGTTCTATTTTAGGCAACTTCACATTGCAATAGTTCAAGGATTTTTGGAAGCAACATTTTTCTTAATTGATATGGCTCCATATCCTTGCCTATATAATATTCTAAATGATGATGCTCAAACACCGATGCATCTCGCAGTATTGACACATCAGCCGCGGGTTGTACGACGATTAATTATAGCTGGAGCTGACCTTACTGTAAAAAATTTTAAAGGAAATACACCACTTCATGTTGCTTGTTTATCTGGAGATTTATACTGTGCGACAGCTTTGACCAGTCCTTTGACATCAGCTGAACGAACATCGATGGGACCAGGAAAAAGGTTACCTTCAATTCCACAAAATTTAGAGCAACGAAATTTCAATGGTAAGTTGAGTGTGCTTAATTACTATCAAATAATAATGAATTTTTAACATACAGTAAAATTAACATTGTTAACATAAAATTTAAAATAAGTATAATTTTATTACAAAATGGTTTCAGTTAAAATGCTAAATAATGTAATATGTTTATTTACTAAACCTCTTTTTGTGAAATCTCAGTATGAAAGTAGGCAAAATTTATTAAATACTAATATTTTTACTTCAATAATTTCTTGGTTCTGTATTTTTAATCTATTTTATTCATTTTCTCTAAGCACTGATATTTAAATATAGAGTTACAGAAATAACATTATGTGTTAAAAATATCTAGTAGTACAGGAGGAGACATAAATAGGATAAATTACTCGGAAGTATAATTTTAGTAGAAAAAAAAAACATTAATTAAAAGCTAAAAAGCTTAAGATGTTCTCAAAAGAAATTTCTATTTTAGTGAAAATTCTTTTATCTATTATAAGATATTTCATGTATATTCTTATGGCAAGTTTATTATTTAATTACACTGTTTACTGCTAATGAAAATATTTTCTATTGAATAATATAAATATTAATATTTGATTAAAAATCACTAATATAAAATAATTAGCATTTAAATATATTTATTAATACTTCAAGGAAAAACATTTGATTATTTTATGTTATTGCTACATAAATCATAATGAAAAATTGATTTATTCTTTACTATCGTGTACGAGAAAATTTGTATTAATTTTCTCAAAATCACAAGAAATCCAAAGTTTTAATTTATTTAGAAAATTGTGACACTATGAAGATACATGTATGTAGATAGTCGACTATCTGTATAGAGTAGTCTTCTTGGTCATTTAAAAATGGTTTGTAATACATTTTTAGAGTAAAAATTTCGACATCCCCAAGTATTAAAATAAAGCTGTTACATAAATGTAGTTCTAATCATTTTTTTATTGCCAGAAAAAGCACTTTTGCACTTTTTAAGATAATAAATTTTAAAGAATTTTCATAATTTCATTCTGATTTATTCTATTTAGTTAGTTGTTTAGTTGAAAAAGAAAAGTCAAAGGTATATCGTTATTCGATATCAGTTAATTGAATATTAAAATGAGTTTAATTATTATTTTAAGTGTTTGTGTACATGTACTTATGAACCAACAATCTAATTAATACTGTTTGTATCACTTGTTTTTTGGATATATCTAAATGATAGAAAAAAATAAGTTATATAATAAGAAAGAGGTTATAGATTTTGGATTTTCTCAGTGCTATCAAAAGGGCAGTAATTTATACATAAGTTCATGTGCATAAAAGAATCACTTACGATACGAAGAAAATAATGTGAAAGATAAAAAGGGATGTAAAGAAGAACAGTGTTAGTCATTTTATAGATACAACATGGTTAGGTTTAGGGTCAATGGTTGCACTTGAATTAAAAATTTCTTTTCTAATACTGTATTATGGTTTTATTTATAAGAGAATATTTAGATAATATAGAATTAATGATATATCTTTGCTATTATCTCTAATTATAAGTTTGAGCACGATCTTCTTTATTTACATTTTTGGTAACAATATTTATCTCGTCACTTCTGTATATCTTAAAAGGTACCATTTGTATTATGGTACAAAAAATTAAATAAATTCAATAGCGTTTTGTAATCTACTAATGTTCAAAGTATTTAAAGTATTTACAATATTTAAAATGTATATTTAACTTTAAAACTTCAAAGAATAATAATTATGATCCTTTGAGACTTCATTATCAGTCATTTGATTAGAATTGTGATGTTTTTACGTATTTAATTTTAAAAATTTGTACAAGGTTTACAATGTAATATTATTTTATAGTATCGATTAACAAGTTCTATGGATAAATAGATTTAACAAATATTGAAAACGACCAAATTATTAGTTTGATTTATATATTTTTTCATCGACCTAAAAAAGGATTTATACTAAATAATCGTAGCGGTATCTTCAAACCGCGTACACAAACAATTCAATCAAATATTCAAGGTTGCGCGTGTCGCAAGAAAGTCCATAAAAATTGTTTACCAAATAAAGCAATTTGAGTACCAAACAAAACAGAAAACCTTGGCTCAACGTGAATTTAAAGTGAGACTCCTGGACCATAAAATTTCGATACTCTCGTGCATGATAATAGAGCTGTGGGACAAAAATAGCTTAAGATACCGCGAGACTTGCTTTGATTCCCGTTACAAAATCCGCCGCGAACACGTTTGGCATCTATCAAGGTCCGCAGAGCCGGAATCACGAAAAAAAAAAAGTATGGTCAATTCTTTCGTGCAAGTTTTTCCTTCGCGAGATATATATTACATGCCGTATAGGCGTGGATGTGCGCATATCTGCAGCTCGTTCGCGAGAGATTTTTCAACCTCGGAATTCCCACGTGATGTCATCCCATAAGGCATATCGCGGCACATCTTTGCTATCGAGGCATCTCCGGAACGATATCATTGGTTAGGCGGTTTTCTTGCTTGTTAGATAGACAGGTAGACGCTGAATTTCAGAATTATTTCTTGGGGTCTCGGACGCTTATGGCCACTTCAAAGGCTTCACTGGCAATTCATTATTTCCATGTTTTCCTTTTGGGACTGAAATATATTGCGTTATATACCTGATGAATTTTATAGACCTTTTTTGCGGCGAGCTTTTTGTTTTTCAATTTATACTAGACTCCGCGTGTGCCTAAAATAGCATTATTTCAATATAGAATTAGAGAATAGTATCGTTTAGTTTTTAAAGTAATTTTCTATGAATTTTAATATCTAAAATTGAAATTGAAATGTAAAGAATCATTTTATAATATTACTTTTACTTAAATTACGAAATTTATATAAAAATGTTTGTTGCGTAATGAAATTTCAAGTATTTATATTAGGATTGAAATAAATATGCATATATATAAAAATGTTTTTATCGTTACAACTATTTGGTTATCCTCTGTAAACTGAATTAATTTCAATTACTTTTGATTATAAAAAATAAAAATAATATTCACAAACACATTTCAATCATATGATATAGATTTGTTTGTCAGTTGAGAAAGATAAGATAGAAAGTGTATCTTAAGTTAATTAATAATTCACAGAAAATATAGTATAGTTAAGATTCCCTTCTAGACTTTCTAATGAAAATGAATGCGTCATTAACAGCTTATGGTCACTAATTTACAAGGCGTCATTGAGGATTTTTATGTGCAACATCGCTATTATTACATCCTATCATTTTTTAAAATCATCCAAAAAAAAACTCATTGATTTAGTGAATTTCTGTCAATTTAATATATAAGTCTTCTCTGCAGCGGAAATTCCGCAGCTCTCCAATTAGATCGCTTTTTTGACTTTTCACGACCAGGATACGAAGCTGCCAAGTCTGCAGCTCGTAACACATATATATACAAGTTTCACAAGCCACTGACGTTTATGTGGGGGGTCGATCGGTCATTGTACCGAGTGCTGCCGAAACTCTGGGGATTCCCCAGCGAGTGTATTTAGACGCTCCCACATATATAATGCGGTCGTTAAGGCGTGATGAAGAGTGGCGTGAATTTTTGACTTTCCTTTACTTTCTGCTTTTATTTCCGTACCAAAATTCTTTTTCCTGCTCATCGCGTGTTGCTTGTTTTTAAACATTCCATCAAAGTATATGCAGATACTTATCACCGTTAAGATTTGCATTCTTCTTATGTAGGTCTACGTTCTGTGTATAAAATTATTACAAGAATGGAATCTGATGAATTGCTAGCTCTTTTATTTTGAAAGATTTTTGATTTTTTAATTGCACTGCCCTTTGGAAAAAAGAAACAATTTTTTCAATCCTTTGTTGACGTTTTGATACGCATTTACTTTCACAAGTTGGTTTGATTTTGATGTACAGTACATGATTTCAGAGAAAACAATTAAAGAATGTAATCTAGTTAACAATACACTATCATGACTTTCCATTAATATGATTATGTCATGTTTCTTTATTGCACAAAATAATTTCGTACGTAAAACAGAAGTCATTTGTAGGTATATTAAAATCAATGAGTCGAGTATAGACGTAAGTCTGCAGTCATTGCGTTGACGATAAGCATCGCTTTCTTTAAAATAATTGCATATTCAGCAATGTATTTTTCTTCGATGATACATCAGGTTGTGACTCGAAGGCAACATTTATTCATTAATAAATCATAATAATTTTCCATTATAAAAAATACTTTCGCATACGCGACACATAAAGTTAGCATGTAATATTAATTTATTTTATAAAGAACATCTATATGGCGTAGTTCTCTACTTTTTTTTTAAACTGACAAGATTATTCTCGATTACGACTTCATCTCTAATTGAACCAGAACCTTGAAAGTGTATTGATGATTAGTGAAGACGTGGCTCTCAATTAAGTGCATCAATGTAATGTCTGGCTTACGTGCTTTACAGATATCTCCCGTCTAAATGAATTTCTGCACATATAACAGCCGTGGTGATTAAAAGCAACATTGTCTATATTGACTATTCTTTATTATCGTTTGGCAATAATTTCGAGAATGTCAAAAAATTCATAAAAAACAATTCCATGATTTTTTTCAGATTTATTCACCGTTTCATTGTTGAACAAATCAAAGAGAAATAAAAGATATTTAACACGTACTCCCATGGAGCGCAAAGGTTTTATACAAAAAACAGTCACGTATTTAATGTGCAAATCCAATATTAAAACTCTTATCGTCTAAATTAGACTTTTTTCTTTATTTTATAAAGGGCACATTTAATAAGCGACTTTTTTGTAACACACCTTTGCACCTCTTGACGCCCCATAAGAGTATATATTAAATTTCTTTTATCTCACTTTGATTTGCTCAACAATGGAACGGTAAATAAATCCGAATAAAATCATGGAATAGTTTTTTTATGCCAAGAATAACATAATAAATTTTCAGAATTTCGACATTTTCGAAATTACTGCCAAATGTCCTTAAGTAAATTATAAATATTCGTACATTGCTGAGAGGTGTAAAGCCATCATCGCGCGACATTTTTCTACTTCACACCTAAAAAGGAATCTTTCTTCAATGATTGAGATATATATATATATATATATATAGAAACATAGAAAAAACGTCCAACGACCTTCCGGAATCCAGATCTGGCAACAATAGACCTACAAAACTCGAGACATAAAAGCGAGGAGTCTCGAGGCGGCAGTCGCTCTCGTCGGCTCGTGCACACAACCCAAAATCCCATGAATAAACACACACAGCGGGCTGAAAACAGAAAAAAAGAAAGAGAAATCTCTGGGTTTTGCCCGACCCGAAGCGAAGGACGACCGGAAGTCTGGTGATTTTTTTTCTCCTCGTCGCGCGCCCGTCGAGACTCTCACCCATAATTACCCTAGCTATGCACACACACACACACACACACACACATACAAGCTGGAAAAAGAGAAAGAGAGGATGGTCGCGGCTACAGACTCGGATGCTCTAAATCCGACACTGGCTTTCTTCCTCCTCCTCTTCTTCAGTCTCGTCTCCCTGAACGTACATACACCTATATATATATATATATATATTATAAGCGAGAAGTATCGTTACATCACGGGAGGAGCGTCGCGTCGGCCGGCGGCGATCGAGCCAAGCCAGACACGCTCAAGCACACGCATATATATAGAATATATACATATATATACCGTGTCGTCGTGGCATGCACGCGTAGGCTCTTTTTCCTGCGCGGGGCCGCCAGTGCGCTAGTGCGCCGCTCCCATTATATACGTATCAGCGCTGCTATTTGAAGTCTCGGGTGCAGCGGTGCTCCTCGGGAAAAGCCCATCGCACGCGTCGCGGGCATTGGGGCCGCCGTTGGTACTGGGGAGGGGCGGACGCCCGAGCGAGCGTT
Organism: Megastigmus stigmatizans; assembly: GCA_900490015.1. Classification (NCBI taxonomy): domain Eukaryota; kingdom Metazoa; phylum Arthropoda; class Insecta; order Hymenoptera; family Megastigmidae; genus Megastigmus; species Megastigmus stigmatizans. The sequence goes on from UELV01081255.1 coordinate 9,246, forward strand.
GCAATCGACGTTATATATCGCGACGGCACTCTCTCTCTCTAGCTTCTACTGCTGCTCCTTCTCTTTACGGAAAATCCGTGCCGTTATCCACAAATAGCCGCTGTCTAGCATCTGTTTGTACGTTGAGTATATAACGATGTAGATGCATATGGGTGTTGTGTATACTGCTTCGCGTGCTGTATATGATAATATATATCCGATAGTGCACGTCTGTGTGTCGCGCGCGATAGAAATTTAACGGTTTGAGCAATATATCTGAACTTTCTTTCAGAGGTGGCTGACTTCGTTTCAGCGTTGCCCGCTAGCGGCATGATGATTCTCCTGGTGACTACATTTATAAGCTTATACGTTTGACGCGCGTCCGATGAAGAGGGGCTGGAATTTCTTTTTTATTTTTTCTTTGCCGGTTGCCACGATCAAGCGCTTTTATAATCGGTTTTATTTGGGTCAGGAGGAAAATCTATATTTGATTTGATTTGTAAGCTTTTATATTCCCACAGATGTATCGTAAGTTCACGTTGCTTTTTTTTTATTCATTATTAAAGGGTGAAATGGGGGTCTTGCATATAGTATTTTAAAGACTATCAAATTCATTATTGTACAAATGTACAAGATTGATGTTATGCCAACAGTATAAAGATGATTAACATGTTCGTATAGCGAAGATAAATGTAGGGATTAATGAACCAGAAAAATCTAAATATTATTCGATCTCTGTTTAAAAACCAACATATAAAAAACGTAGCCCAACAATTTCCATTCACGGCAAAAATAGCGTCTAAACAGTAGACATCTCCTACGCACGACTTTATTTATCGATTGTATATTTTCGCATACAGTTCGATCATCGATATATATACATATATAAGCTCGTGACTATCTATATTTGACATCCGAGACGAAAAAGCGAGAAAAAGAAATTGTCTGGCATGAGCGCGACGCGCGAGAATAGATGTGAAAATATGCGCGCACCGATCAACCACACATATACGATCATCTGTCGGCAGCTTGCGCGTTCATCGCGACGAGAGCGTGGAATCTCCTTGCGAAAAAAAAAAGTAAAGAAAGAAGAAAATGAGACACGGCGAATCGCGCGAGACGGTTAATTTTAGCGGACCTCATGACGGTCTTTGATATATCCGGAGGTGGCCAATCTTAGTTTGGAACGTGCAAGCGCCGTAGCCGACTGCCAAATCGCGTGCACCCGCCATAATTGCCTATTCACGCGCGTGAATCACAGGGCATCGTATTGTCAGTTTTGTCTACCGCTACTTTTCCCTCGTCTGCCGTTCATGCATTTGACGTATAGAAATGCATGTGTATAGGTGATGGTTGTGTATCGAGAGAAGAGTATATTATATAGAGCTTACTCTTTTCTTACTCGATCAATAACGCTCAAATTTTCGATCTCTATTTAGCATCAGATTCTCTTCGTAAGTTGTTTGCGGTAATAGGAAAATCCATCTGTGGATAAATCAGTGTAGAAATACTTCGATAGTTGAACCTTACGGTTTTACTAGCAATTGATGACAATAAGCTATAAATGAATGATTGGAGTAAATTGTAGCTTCGTTAGAAGCAATTAGGCGTCTGCACGAGTAACATGATAAAATTTTATATGTGTCGGAATGAAAATCTTATAACCGATGTTGTATAGCACATTTGACTTTCATAAAATAATGCCTATAAGCGCATTGCGCATATACCTTATATATATATGTTATACATCATTTGTGCAGGGATTGCTAACGAAGTAGGTCACGGGGAAATTTTTTCACGTGTAGTCGAATCTCGGTAAATGGAAACTTTGTTGAATCATCCTTTCTTAAAACCATTTGAGATTATATTCAATTCAGAGAATTAGAACTTTTTTCAATAATCAAACGCTTATTGACATTATATAAAAATCTATAGAAACAGTCAACAAAGCAATAAATTTCAGTAAATGTTTAGAAGTGATTAATATGAAGCTATATGCGAAACATTATTCGTATTGACAGCTTTGATAATATTGACAGCTTTAATAATAGATGAAAGATTGCGATTAGTTCATATGGAAATTTTATATTGTATCTTTACGCACTAGTTTAAAAAATTTAACATATTATTGCACTTGTACTGACTAAGTATGCATTAGAAAATACTCTAGTCGTAAAAAACATTATGGAACTTATTTGTAGTAAAATATTTCTAGAATAATTTGATAAGTTATACAAAAATAGTATTAACAAATACTACATATATACATAAGTTATGCTTGTTCCGAGGCTCGGGAATTTACAAAAAAGTGGTATGAAGGTTGATGTTTTTCTTTAAAACAATATTAACTATTTTTCTTGTTCAAAGAACTTGCGTTCTGTAAAAAACTACTTATCAGAGTTTTGGTTACCTGATGAGGATAGTATATGTATACCAGGTCATCGAAACCTTGCAACAAGTATTAATAAACGTTGCAGTTATACATAATTTTCGTGTTCTTTGACGATCGCTCGAGTCTTTTTACACCTTTAATAAATACTGTTCTATTTTCAGGTGAGACGTGCCTTCATTTGGCGGTAATCAACGGACATATCGAGGTGGCGCGCCATCTGCTGCGCCTCGGCGCCGATCTCGAGGCACGGGACTATCTGGGCGGTCGAACTGCTCTCCTCATGGCTATCGAGCATCGACGCCGCGAAATCGTGAACTTTCTCCTGCACGAGTGTCGGCCGAATTTGGACGCGAAGAACTACGCGGGTCAGACGGCCCATTGTATAGCTGACCAGGAGCTCGGCGATGAGCTCGTGGGGCTGGGCGCGACGCCGTCTATGCCGCCCGAGATCTACAGCGACGAGGAGACCGATGACGAGGAGGACGAAGAGGAGGATAGCGAAGCTTATCTAATGGCCCTTGCGCGGCTAGGCATCGGTACCGCCAACTCTCTCTCGCCCGTTGTCACGATCTGATTCGACTAGCAGCTCCGCCTCATTATCCATCGATTCTAAGACTTAAAACTTTCTTTCTTATAGTTGTTGTACACTTTTGTTTTCATTTATCTTTCAAATTTTAATTCTTTTTTTTTAGAGGGAAGTCATAAAGATTTTAATCATTAGCAATTGAATTTTCACTTACTTGGACTGCAAGTAATAATGTTTTTAAATACTACTGAGAGTCAATTTAAATATTTTTTAATTATGGGTAATTAAAAGTATATTTATTATAGATTAAAAGTCAATTGCTACCTGATTTATATCTCTTTCAATCATTAAGTACAAGATATCTGTACATAGAAGAAAGCATAGTTGATTTCAGAATTTAGAATAATAACACGTTCTGTAGTTTTGCAATTGTTTTCCGCTATATTGCGTTTCAGTTTTTTTTTTTGTAACTGATGAAAATTAGGAGAAATTCGCTTACAGTGTAGTACAGTGTTATGGGTATGAAAAAAGTCTGTTATACAAAAGCATTCTGTGAATTATTCTACGTGCAGCAAAGAATTTAAATATAATAAAATAGCTACAAACTGAAAAGTGGAACGAAAGGGAATCAATCGTACAAATATCTCAGTCTTATAAAAAAAGAGAGAATTTTTATTGATAACGGCTTTTCAGCTCGGATTCCCATATTCCCAAAGGGTAGCGGTCACACGCTGCTACTATAATATTCGCATCAAACGTGTAGTATTCTTTTGTATAACAGATAGTATATTTTATCAATAATAAACCAGTGTAGTAATCATAATTAAAGTATGCGATATTTTGATCTGCAATCGTAAAAAAAAACTTTGTGTACGATCGATCGAGTAAGCATTATTAATTAGATTAGTGTAGGTACGATGAAAGAAATATCAATCTTAAGATCACTGTTGATAGAATGACTGAATTTAAATTATCTGTCATACCTAGGCAATCTGTTGTAGTTCATTAAGATGGGTACTACTTTGTTCTTTTTATATAATTTCGAAAATTCTCTTGCATTTTACTCGTGAGTTTAGATGTCAATGTATGTCTTGTGTGCGTTAATATTTTGTAAAAAAGGGGAGAAATCAAATTTTACGAGGTCTCCATTTTATATCGACTATTTGTACCTGTACTCGTAAAAATTAAAATTACGAAATTAACGACGCAAAATATTGTAAAATCTAAAATGCATAATTGATTCTAAATAGTAGTGCATAAATTTCGAGAGTTATAAATGGATTAGTTTTCCCCTAATAAATAGTTATGTATTTATTCATTAAATTCTATAATCGATTAATCCTTCGTGTAATAAAATGTACAGTAAGTTTATTGATAAATTCCAAACATTTTACGATATGTCGTAAAATTTTCCAATAAACATATTGATAAATAAGTAATAATTTCAGTTCGTGTATAAGAGAATGAACCTGTAAAAACTAAAGTTCTTCTTGCCAATAGTACGAACGAAAGCTCTCTTATGCAGCGATAATAGCCGCGAGAGCCCGCGCCCGTTTCGGGATCATGTAAATAATATGGAGCAAGGACCTCGCTGCTACTATTTCGAAACTTGGTGCACAAAGTCGGATGCGTATTCCCACCTCCGATAGTCCAAGTATCCGTACTAAATCAGTTTTTCTTTTATTTACTCGTATGCTGCATGCCTAGGTTCTAGAAAAAAATTGCGGAGACATTGTATAAGTATCGATAAGTCGCACGCATTAAAAATATTTGAATGCAGTCCCTAGGACCCTAATGTTTTTAAAAAGCAAACACCCAACGTTGGTGGATTTCACAAACTTTTCAAATTTTTAAGACACTTTTATAAACGATCAATTTAATAAGTCTTTTGTTATGCTTTATTTAACAATTTTTAAGAAAGTGCGGCATTGATTTGTCGAAACACAATTATATGAAACATTTATAGAAATTTTAGTACTTATACATATTGTTAACGAAGAATAATCACGAATAATAAATAGAATCTCTTACATTTCACATCATATTAATTTTTTATTGCTAGTAAATTTATTTAGCGAATAAATTGGGATATTCTTTAATTATGTTGTTTGATGTATGTAGAACAAGTATGTTACGTCGTATCGATGAATTTTCGACGCGGCAATGAATTTTCAACAAAATGTAATTTCTAATTATTAATATTTTTTATTGGTCCCACGAAATTTATATTTGTGGATGTTTTTTTTAGTATAATTGTTTCAATCATTACGGAATAAATTGAATGTCTAATATAAAAATCAAAACTGTTTTCCTGATTAATGAATTATAAAAAAAAAATAATGTTAGATCAAAGTGTACAGGTAAATAAATTTTAAGTAAATATAACATTTAATAAAATTATTTGTCTTTTTATTATCTCATTATTCCCAAGCGTTTAATTTATATTTTTGTAAACGACTCGAACTGGAAAATCTTTCTACCTATCAGAGAAAACGCCAAACTATAAGGGACTCAAGCTGTCGCACGCGTGCCAGTCTACTGGTACTTGCAGCGCTTCGGGCAATGCGACAATAATAAAATTTTATTGTCGTTAGTTTACCTATCAACTGTCCCGGTCGTAAAAACTAAAAACTGCAGGGACAGAATAGCTACCAGTAAGTGTCCAGTGAAGTGGGGCCTTGTCAATTCCCGGGAAATTCCTTTAATATGCGACGTTTAAGTCCATAATTCATCCGCTGGTAAATTGATAATCGCTCTGGCTTATTCTAGATGGGACAATAACTGTACTTATATTTGCTAATAATAAACTCGTGGTTTGCGATGTAAAACCCAGTGTATACCGTTTAATACTAATTTTACTGCTCACTTCCGATTTCAATAGGTGATTGATATTTAGTTAAAGATACTTTGAGATTGCCAATAAACGATATCTACAGTATAATATAATTTATATGTAAAATATCTTATTGCAAATATAAAAAAACGTACTAAAGTATTAAGATGCTTTTTGTGAAATTTAATGTTAAAGCTGTCAGTTATGTCTATATTTTAATTTGCACGTATTACGTAACTATAATGATAAACATACATTAATGATAGTACCTACTTTGCGCACATAAAGAAACTATCCTTATTATGGCATTGTGCCAGTGCTCGGATAAGCATATTTTTTAAACTAACATTACACTTATGTAACTTAAAACTTATTTATTAATTAAAGGTATATAGATGCTGTTTTCCACATTTTCTCTACACTGAAAAAGAAAGAGCGACATCAAGACAGCAATGCCCACCGTAGATTCAACAACTTAATATCAACAAAGCATTTTTATAGAAATCATCAACAGTCAAATGTCCAGACGCTGCGTAACGTAATCTGAGAACATTATCAGCTCCATCGCAATTAGTGGTCCGCCATGCACTACTTTGTGCACATCTGAAACCTCTTACCATAACGTTACATACCTTTGAACCAAAGTCCTCAAAAGCTCATTCGGCAATGCGGTCGACACGTACGTGGAAAAACCATGTGCTTATATGTAACTATATGTGTGACGGGGGCCCTGTACACTTTTCCTTCGCCGCGTTCCCGCAGCGCTGTGTGGAAAATATATCGTCAGGGGCTTCCCACCCCCTCCCCTCCCCACCGAAACGCGCGGGAGAAACCTATATATAGAGAGTCTTTTAATGTGCCGAACAAAAGCCGTTACTGGGCTATTTGGGAAATGGAAGGATTAGTCATTCTGTGATTATCTTGATCCTTTGCACCGACAAAGAAATTTATCCCAACTACCAACGATTTCGTCTGCTTGAAAGTACTAAAGGTATAGTTTGAATTTTAGACCATCTAATTACTATTTTAATTTAGAGAGATTATTAAACGTTCAAATCTATTAATTGCGAAATAATAACCACCGATATAAAGTGCTATTATATTATAAAGTATCAATTGGTTAAATGTTTTGAAAAGAATATTTTCACGATTTTCTTAATAATATTCTCATTAGAGAACAATGCGTCATAATTAATTGACATAGACATTATTTGTTTATTGTCATTTCTTCATAATTAAGGAAAACGCTAAAAAATTTTACATACATTCACGATTTTTACTGTTTGTACATTAAAATATTATAATGACCAATTTGCTCTTACAGTGTACGATAAATTCGCATTTCTCGATACTCGAGTGAAAATCCCAATTTAATATTCACCAGAGCGAGTTTTGGTATTATGACTAATTCGAAAAACCGTTGCGTCGCCACCACGACCGCAGTGCACGTCCCGATATTAATGAATTATTCGGAAGCTATATACAGTATTTCCGGCAATCGGAATAGCGTCAATGCACACGTGTTCCCGTGTCATTTTCACGAGTACCAAAAGTAGCGCTTTCGCCCGATATAGTGACGTACGTGCCCATCGGGATTCGTGCGGCCTCGAGGGTCTTTGAAAAAGCGATAGAAGCGCACACTGCATATATACACGCAGGGATTGTATATATATGTATTATATGCTGGCGAGATTTTTAGAGTATGCATAGGGCGCTGACCGAACTCATGTCGACACACTCCGAAGGAATTCACGAAGAAAAAGCGCAAGGCTAAGTGATTTCCGGACCGGAATTCCAAACACACGCAGACGTTTCATTCTTCATAAAAATTTTAAACTATTTTCCTTTATTAAACTAATTTTTATGCTTTATAATTTTTTAATATTCCATTGACCAAGTATAAAAAATTTTATATATTCAAATTAAAATGTAGTATAGTGGTAGAAATTTGGAGAAAAGCTATTTTCGCTAGCAAAATATTATAATTATTCAAAATAATTCTTAAATACAAATTATATATAAAATACTATATATAATGATGGGGTACAAGAACTTATGTCATTAATACACAAAAAATATAATAGTAATTAAAACTAAGTAATTTTGCAATTAATAACTTATTATTAGATAAATTGGAATCTCGATATTGAGCTATCCAATTTTAAATTCAGTTTGTCTATTCAAAATGTAAGATTGTTTTGGCTAATGGCTTTCGACGTTAGTGTTAATCCAGTCGTGAATAAGTATAGGTGACGCGAATCGATTCGATGACGATTGATTCGAAAATAATGAAGTAAACCTTTGCACTATCTATATAGTAGTGCAAACTGTTGGTATTATTACCATATGCATTTTCAAACTGCAATGAGATTAATTCTCGAAAAAACATCTTTTTTCAATAGTCGCATCATATTAAAGCTTATTTTGTTTTTTATTTTACTTTTTACAATTTTCAAATATTTGAAAACATGTCAGTATCAATTTTTCTACTTTTAATAATCAAGCTAGAAAAAGAAGATACTAACTATGTTGAGCACAGAATCTAAAACACTATTAAGGTGTACAGCCAAACAATAAGTACATATTCTAAAAGAGCATTAAATTTTCTTTAAAATCATATGTGCAACTTACTTTTAGCTAAAGTCTCCAACTCAATATAACGCTCCAATTGTTAGCAACGTTTAGTTTTTGAACAATATCCACATAGAGTTTTGTTATTTAATTTTGAAAACATCCGTCTTTTAAAGAACAAAGTGTTTGTATGCATGTGTGCGTGTTATGTGCGTATGTATGTGATCCAACTTTGTTTTCGCTATGCTTCAAAAACTTTGATATTTTTTATGAAATTTAGTATACGTTGAGTCCAACTCGTTTTATAACAGATTAGATTTTGGGACGATTATTGTATAAGTATTATAATTTTACTGTGATATTAAAAATTTGATTAACTTTTTTCTAAAGAAGTTTATGATATACATAGTTCGAGAAAAGCTTGTTTTACAGGCCAATAGTGCTCATGGCAACACTCGACGTACGAAACGCCTTTAACTCGGCGAGGTGGGAGGACATCGTGCGGGCGTTTTCCGACGTCTTCCCGCTGCCTCCCTATCTCCTCCGAGTTATGAAGGACTACCTACGGGAACGCTACATCACTTACGTAACGGAGACCGGGGTCAAGGACAGAAAAATCACAGCGGGGGTGGCGCAGGGCTCGATCATGGGCCCCGACGTATGGAATGTGTTATATGATGAAGTTGCTGGACCTTCCGATGCCTCCGGGGGTCTACCT